>PVJH01003960.1:0-134698 GCA_004026705.1 Nesogale talazaci
ACGAAATTTCATTGTATTTTCCAAATCTACCTGACACCCCATTTGCACTTGGCAGAAGCCCATTCACAGCCAAAATTGAGGATGTTCCAGGGGCAGCACAAATGGAGTTCATTGAATTTATTAATAGTGTTGCAGCAAGAAATGATTCCTCTACAAGGCCAGTTACAAAATTCTGGATCAAGTGATTACAGTCTTATCCTTTTCTGTATGAGAGTGTGTTGCATCGAACAGGGTTTTCCAGCATGCTGGTTATCAAGCCTAAAGACAGAAGTAGACTTGTTGTGGAAGATGATATTTGTTATGCAAAGACTGCCCTGAGAATATCTATGCTGGTGAGAAAAGAGCCATCTGAACCTTCACACCGACATTGGCTTTTTACACATACTGTGGCAAAATGTGGCAAAATATAGTTTACTGCTGTTATATTAAGACTGTTACCCATGCTACACCATACTTTAAGACAAAATTTCATTTATTTATCATAGAAATAAATATTTCACATTATATAATTATATATTGTTTTGTGATTCATCACTATGCTTTAATTATGTTCAATTTGTAGCAAATTGGATACATCCTGCATATCAGATATTTGTATGACAATTCATTAACACTAGCAAAATTACAGTTATGAAGTAGCAGTGAGACTGGCTCACACAGTTTAGAAGTGGTGAAATCCAAGTCCAGGCAAATCCCAAGTCCTTTGGTCAGATGTTAGTTAGACTGGAGAGTTCTCTCAACTCACCTGGTAGTTGTGGGGGCTGAAGAACACTAGCTGGTAGAGACAAATGAAGTTCACCGATGGTAGGCAACTTAGATGCATGTCACTGAAGACCCCTGAGGTAAGTAAGCAATATGGCTGACTGGTGGATCAAGGCCAAAGAACCCGAGGATGAAGAGCCAGATGCTGCATCTAGACCCAGTGAAAGTGACTTCCACTAGGATGTTCTTAGACAGGCAATCGACCACACCCCTGAGGAAATGAGCCTCCACTTACAACAAGGCTTTTATTTGAGTCAAGGTGTTTCACTCCACTCTAATCTTACAGTGGCTTAATTTCTCACATCAGTTTCCACTAGGCAATAGATTACATTGTTAGGTCATATCATGGGAAATGATTATAGGTCAACTGTGTTAAACCTCTGAGAATCTTGGCCCAGCCAAATTGTTACAAAGTCTGCCTCTCACACCAGGAAAAATAAAATAAAATAAAAAGTTACATAGTGTAGTTCCAAGATGTCAAGTCTTTTTCTTTCTTTCTTTCTTTCTTTCTTTCTTTCTTTCTTTCTTTCTTTCTTAAAATACTTTTACTGGTGCTCTTACATCTTTTATCACAATTCATGCATTCCCACAATGTGTCAAGCACATTTACACATATGTCACCATTGTCATTTTCTTTTTTTAAAATTTCATTGTTTTCCCCCAGCCCTAACCCTAGACCACCATCATCATTTTCAAAGCATTCTTTTCTACTCCAGTCCTTGATATCAACTCCCCGTTTCTTCCCTCTCCCTTCTCTGCCACTCTCCCTAATGAACCCTTGATAAGTTATAGATTATTTTTTCCATCTCTTACAACGCCCTCCGTTGCCCCTCACCCACTTTTCATTATTTGCTCTCTTGAGAGAGAATTCTGGGTTGATCCTTGTGATAGATTCCCCCTCTCTCCCCCCAGCCTCCCCTAATCCTCCTGGTATCTCTATTCTCCTTGTTGGATCTAAGGGGTTTATCTGTCCTGGATGTCCTGTGTTCCAGGCTCTTGTCTGTCGCTGTGTGAATGCTCTGGTCTAATCTCTTTTGTAAGGTAGAATTGAGGTCATAACAGTGAAAGGAAGGAAGCAAAGCATTTTCTTATTTTTAACATTTATATGTGTGGCAAAATATTATAGACTTCCTATTAGTTGTTCTGCTTGATTAACCCCTTTCTTCACAACAAAGAAACATTAGAAAGAATGTCTGAAATCAATTAATTACACTATTTATAGTTTCAAGGTGAAGACACAGAGACCAAGTAAACAAGCTTGTTACAACAGATCTAATAGACATACAGAGTGGCACCCAAGTGTTTTGACATTTTTTTTTAGAATCTCTCTCTTCATGGTATCAAAATTTTCCAAATTATAATATTAACTCTTTTATTCCTGAGTAAGATGGCTTGGGATTAGCTTTTCACAAAACAACCTTTTTATCTTCATACTTTGGGTATGTGAGAATTGATTCCCTTCTATCTCTCCCAAACTGATGCCACCCCCTGTGCCCCCCCCACCCCAAAACATATCAGAGAAAGGCTTAGATATCTTAGTAACAAGAAGTATTTTCATGATGCTTAGAAACATATCAACATTATTCTACTTTAAATCTTCCTAAGAAATAGGCGTGAGGGAATTTTAATATGAAACCTTATTTTTTACATTTACTGTATTTGAACTACCTTTTCAGGTAGTTAAATTGATCATTTAAATCAAAATTTCAAAGTTAAATATATACATCTAATTCCTAATTAAGACATGTAAAGCCCTGTAATTGTATTGTGAGAGTAAGCTTAGCTACAGTAAAACAGTTTTGCTTTGGAAATGATGTTCCATAAGACACCAGAATTAGATTAAAATGGTTTCTCATAATTTGAGGTAGTTAGGTTATTAGCTAATTGCTGTCTTTCTCTAATGCTTTATTTCTTTTGGCAATGAATCATTAGCAAGTGTTTTGGGCAGTTTCATAAAGAATTATGTGTTTAATGGAAACAGACATTAGAGAGTGATATGACCTGGCTCTAACAATTATCCACAGTGATATAATGCTCATCTATGAGTCCCGCTTCTCTGTCTAAAAATAGCTCATCTTGTACGGAATGCCAATGTAATGTAATAATAATCATCAAAAAGAAAACATATAGGAAATATAACATGTGGCCCTTGGTGGTTTTAAATAATAAAAGCCAGATAGCAAATGAAGATGTCTGAAATACATTGTGGTTGTTTAAATAATTGTACAAAATTTATTTATTTCTTCATTTTCATCACCCAAGTGACAAGAATGTTAGATTTCTAAGTTTTCTCCCTGCAAAAATATTCTAATTTCCAATATTAGATTCTTCATATCCCAAAGTTTTGAAAAACAATGTTAAAAGATTTGTCAGTTAAAGAAAATTGCTATCTTGTGAGAGTAAAAACCTGAAACAGAATACTAGAAAAGTATTTATCAGCTACCAGTCTACATAAAGCTATGACATGTAATTTATATAAAATATTAAGTCATTTTCTAATATATGAAGTGTCGTGGAAGACTCGGTACAATGGTTGGTACATGAACATGAATATTAGTACAGGAATATGAAATGATTATTCTCAAAAGTAGGTCATTAACACAAGATCTATCCTTTCAGTAAAGTTTTTCATTTTCCTTCATCATTTAGATACACTGTGTTGATGGGTAAAACCTGAAGAACAGCGTGTGAAAGATGTCAGTTGAATTAACTTAGAAAACTAGGTTAATCTCACAACATTGCTTACATACTTACCAAGCACTAAAGATCACCAACAAAAAATATCTGACCAAGCAATGAATGCTTAAAGAGCAATAATTGCAATACAGACCATTAACTAAAATCTTAAGACAGTTTATATACCTGGTATGTACCAAACTGCAAATGCCATGTGAAATATATTTGCTGATGGAGATACCATGTCTTACAGATAGGTCTTTTAAGGAAATTTTCAAGGTGAGGAGCCATAATAATAAATCAGCTAAATGATCCTCTTCTCTGGCTGATGAAAGGAAATTCTCCTTAAGATCAATCATCATGAGCAAGCTGACAAAGAAGTAGCCTTGCTGCTGATCTTGTGCCATCTTACCTGGAAGAATTCACACATCCTTGAAATGCATCTAATGGAAAATGTGCACACTCCTCACATAGACAATTTGGATTAGAGGGAGAAAGAGACCAGGGTAGATTTTTGACCCCAGAAAAGAAAGAGCCAAAAGATGTGCAATACAGATGTTTTGTTGTTGCTGTTAAACCTTTTAGGAATATATTTATAAAGACTGATGTCAAAAAGAGGCAAAACAAAACCCCCAAATAAAAACAAGCATGCAACCCTGCAACTATTGAGACAATACTAAGTCATAGTGACCCTACCAGACAGGGTTAAATTGCCCCTGTGAGTTTCCAAGACTCCTCATGAGACTCTTCAAAGAAGGTCATCTTTCTTCTTTGGAACAGACAGTGGTTTCAACCTACTGGTCTTGTAGTAGTAACCACTATACCGCCATGGGAGCCATTGTGTATCCTGATCAAATCCTGACAGCCCACTGACACATTTTACTAACTGGAATAAGTCAGTGGTGAGTTCGTATTAAGAAGCCAATTGGGATCATCTCATCCTTCTAAAGTCTCCAACAGCACTGCCCTTTCACACCTTGTTTAATATAGAGAAGTGACACTTTTTCATGACTCTATATATTCCCATATATGAAAAACTCCTTTCAAACATAATTTTTGTTATTCTTAAGGGTCTTCTAATAGGTTCTGGATCAGAGCTACCTTTCGTGCTATGAAACATTCCCCAGTCCTGCTTCCTTCTGTCCAACGCTGCTTTGTTTTAGCCCACAGTTCTTTCTCTTTTTGGTTGACCCTTTGGATGTCCTCCCCAGGGGCTGGTCATCTCTTGCTATGTGGGATAAAGTCCGATGTCCTGACTTACAAAGGTCATGCTGGATGCATGTACTTTTGCTAAAATGGATTTTTTTGGTTCTGTTAAAAGGAATAGTGATATATTCAATATTCTCTGCCAACAAAATAAATAAAATGTATCAATCCTTCTTCAATCATTTTTATTCATTTTCTAGTGTCCTTATGCTTATGAGAAGTTGGAAAATACCATGGTGTGGGGCTGACCAAAGGTTCTCAAATGATATCGTTGCCCTTCAAGTCTTTAAAGAGGTCTGCAGAGATGTCCAACAGAAAATGCCATTTGACTTATTGACTGCTGCTTTCATTAGCATTGATTAGAGATCCCAGGTAGAAAGCTAAGAATATCACTGGGATCACAAGAAACCTACAATGTGCACATCCTTAAAAACTGTACAGGGTTTTATTAATATAATTTGTTTTAGATAGTGATCATTAGACATATGACTAAAGGTATTTGGACATCTCTTGCTGGGTCAGGATAGTAGACCATGATAAGGAGCCTACTGACCAGTCCTGGAAGTAGTTTAAACTGAGCACTGACTTTATGCCTTGACTCTACGACTACCTAACTCTGGGCTTCATGGAAGTCACTTAATCATTGTCAACGTCCCTTTGCTGAGCTTCAAAGAGAAAGATTTGCCCTTGATGGAACCTTAGGTTTCACTTTCAAACAATTTGAAACTCATCATTTCCTGCTCTGTTATTGAAAGGTGATTCTTGCATCATGTATCTCGGTAGGAAAAAATTCAAAAAGCAAAAAGAGATGGGATTAGTTACTATGCTTTCCTAAACATCATGAAAGTTTCTAAACAAATGAATTTTGTCCTTTTCCATCACATATTTTCACAAATCATACAAGCTTCTCTCTAAATCTTTCACTTCCATATTTGAAAACTTTCAACTTTATCCTTATGCATCTGAATTATTTCCACAGCTATTTCAAAAGGCTAGACATGATACTGTAATCCAGTAATTATACACAAATATTTGAACAAATACCATTGTGGATATTCTTTACAAGCTCTTAAGGTCAAGAATCCTACAGAGCAGACTTCCAAGTTTGTCATGTTCATGCCAGAATGAATGAATAATGCATGGCATATTTTCAAAAATATGATTTATTGAATGTCAAACCTTTGTAATAATATAGGTCTTCTAATTTCCTTTCTACATAATGGACATTGCTGAAATGAATCAAGAACAAGGAGAAAGGGAACTCACAAAGAAACCACTTGTATAAAATAAGAACAGCTTCCTCTCTACAGATTAACTGCCTGCATTTGGTGGGGGGAAATCAAATATACTCTTCTGTTCTACTTACTGATATTTGCTGATTGCACATGGAGCTCTTTGAATATGATGAATTTTATTTTTGAAGACTTTGTCTCTTTTCACTGACAACATTTTTCAAATGAAAGTGATGTTCAGATTTATTATTAAAATGTCATCATGACAACTGAGCTGTGTTCCTGAAATTGGACACAGAGTATAAACTACTTCCTATCAACTGAAAATCACTGCATCTGTTAAAAGTAATCTCAGATTCAAGGGAGAGAAGCGAATGAATGACCTTGTGGGCTATTTCTCCTTTCTCTATTTAAAGTGAACATACTTTGTCTTTAAGGATAAAGGGTATGTATGAGGAATTATATATTCCAGCATATGCAGTTTATGTTGCACCATTTAATGTTTGCTTGGGGAAGGACACCATGTAAAAGTTTACAATTCAATCTTGTTACCCCTCGGTAGCTTCCCTAGTGTTACTTGTAACACCGTTAGAGTATACTGAGAAATATAACTATAAATCAGACATTTATTCGAATAAGGTTAGAGAAGCACTATCAGGAGTAGGAATAATTGTTTGTGTTGTTCTCTTACCTGCCTGTTTTAATGTTTACAATAAAATGTTCTGGCGTGTGAGACATTGGAGAGAGAACCTTCACGCAATCATTGCCAAAGAAGGGATGATGATGTATCCGATGAGACTATGGTACTAAGAGGAGCAGTCTATCTCTGGAGAGTCTATTCTTTGTCTGCCTTTCCCCAATGTGTATCCCTTGAGTCAGAAGCAAAGATGAGCAGTGACACTTCTACTCTGGATTGCTTATTCACTTTTTGGTTAGATCTAAAAAACATGGAAATAAGCCACATCTGTCTTTGGTTCCACGACTAGTATTCCAACATTATTACTGGACAGGTTAGTACATTTGAAATAGTGCATGGTGAAAGTCTTTCGAAAAATGAAAATAATTAATTTCTAGATATGAGAAAAACCCAAACTAAACTGTTGCTAAGAAAACTGAATCATTATTCAACAAGTGTTTGATCAGAAAAGATCTCTCAAATGAAATAAAAATAGAGGATCATCTATTCTAGAACTCCCTCAATGCAAGAACACTTTGTTCTGTTAAACTGGCATTCCGTGAAGCTCACCGTCCAGACATGATTGCTAAAGACAACATGGGTGCATAAGCAAATGTGCTGAAAAAAGCTGATGGTTTCTGGTTATCATAAAAAATAGTGTCTGACTGCGGCCCACTGGGACGGAGGTTCAATTCCAGCAGTGGGGCTGGGCCTCCTACTCCCACCACCCGAGAGCAGTGATGCCAAAACAAACAAACAAACAAAACAAAAAAACAAGAAATAGTGCCTGGGATCTTAAAGTTTGAAATTAAACAGCTGAGAAGCAACAAAGCCCATATGGAAGAAGCATATCAACCTGTGTGGTCACTAGGTGTCGATAGGATCAGTTACCAGGCATTCAAGAACAAAATATCATATCATTGTGAATTGGAGAGTGGAGATCCAAAGACTATCTGTGGCAACTGGACATCTCCTTAAAAAAGAGTCATGGGGAAGAGATGAGGCAGTCAGGGTGAACTGTAGCAACGATGAAACATACAACTTTCCTCTTGTTCTTTATTGCTTCCTCCTCCCATCCCCCACCTCCCCTCGCATGATCCTGATTCTAACTTACAAATCCAGTTATACCAGAGGATGTACTCTGGTGCAGATATGAATAGGAAACACAAGAAAACCAGGAGAGATAAACCCCTCAGGACCAATAATGAGAGTAACAATATGCAGAAGGGAAGAGGAAGGCGGGGTCAAAAGGGGGAACCAATCACAATGATCTACATATATTACCCCCTCCTTTAGGGACAGACATCAGAAAAATGGATGAAGGGAGATGTACAGTGCAAGACCTAACAAAATAATTTTTAAGTTATCAAGGACTAATAAGGGAGGGAACAAGGGAGGGGGTGAGGAAGGGAGGAGAAAAAGGAGGAGTTGCTACTAAGGAATCAAGTAGAAAGAAATGATAATGATGATGATGATAAAGAATGATGATGGCAACAAATGTACAAATGAGCTTGACAGAATGGATTGATGTATGAATTGTGATACGAGTTATACAAGCCCCCATAAAATGATTTTTAAAAATTTGGATGCCCAAACTCAGAAGTGACTTGATATTCATGGGAAACTCATCAAAATGGGTATGTGCCTGGATTATACTTATCACACACCAGAGATATTCTGTAGGATTCATATCAAAAGCTTGGTGATTTTCAAGTTGAGATATGTCGATGTGGGAGGTGCTCTCTGAATCTGTTAAATGAATTACAGATGAACCCAGTCACAGAAGCAAAACATTAGTTGAATTGAGGTCAGATTTTCTGTGTAATTAGCCTCATTTACATCAAGTCAATACTTATGCTAGATATATGTTAGAAATGTTTGGTTGAATCAACTATTAAGAATGGTCAACCGGGCACACTTTTAACTGTTGAGCGCCTTTTGCAATAAATTACACACAATTTTCAGACTCCCCCATGAGCCAAGAATATAGACTAGATGGAGTATCCAAGATGAGGTGGCTGATAATGACTTATTAGATAGAAATGGCAAGTGCATTGTCCAAAGAAGTTTTCAATGTGATGAAGTAGCAAGGATAACTGAAGTGGGTCAAATGCCTGGTTCCAATTTTTCAGGAAAGCCGAGGTCACAGTTTGATTAAAATAACCTTCTCCCCCTAAGACAAATGAGCTCATGTTTGGTAGCGTCACAAGTTGGGCATTAAGTATATCTGATTTTCTTTAGTAACAATTATGTCCCTGTTAACCACCAACTTCATTCCAGTTGAGCCCATTAGAGAATGGATGCTATAAAGATCTATATGATTCACCCAAATATTTATGCAGTTATGTTTAACCTTTCAGCATGTAGTGTTTTTAAGTGGCAGTTCAAGCATACAGGACATTGGAAAGAGCCAAAGTGTGCATCAAAACATAGCAAGACCAACCAGGGGAAATACTGATGAGAGAGATGAGAAAAGCACTGAGTACTTCATGCTTACAAAGTAAGACCCTATTCCTTCATGCTCCAAATGAATCACCCGACATTCTCATGATTTGATTTATTTAAAACCACAGGCGTAATAGCCATCGCTTCAAATATAGTGCATGTGCTCACCTGTATAACTTCTCTGACATGGTATTGAACTATCTGCTCATCGAGAAATAACCACAAAATTAATTGTTTTCAGTAGAATGCGTCTGATAATGTTTGCAGGAATACGACGGAAGTTCTCCAGCCCGGGGCACAATTAACAGAAACAATGCAAGATGCAATTTTGGTAAACAACTTCGAAACTATTTCCTTGTCCTTAACCTCTGTCAACTTCCTAAAACACTCCTTATGAACAGGCCATGCAATTAGAGAGGATCTGGTGTCTGCTTGGTGGTACATTCTAGCCCTTATTGTTTCTTTGAATGAAAGTCATTTCTCTATCAATGTTTCACCTTTATTGTCAAAGTTATTCTAAACTAACAGATTAGCTTGTGACATTTCAGGGATGTTGAGTGATGATAAAAGATACCTGAGTCAGACACCAAAGACTTCATAATAGCAGTGAAAGTCGGAACAAAAGAGTCCGGCTTATTTTTGTGTCTGTGTTGGGCTCACCAAACACCAATTTCCAGAAGGAAACATGGAAAATACAAATGATTTCTATACCAGAAGAGGGCTGTGCTCAGGTAACCTGAGCTTAAAGAAAGCTGGATCTTTGATAATGAGCACAATATTAAGGACACTTACCCTTTGAGGCAAAGGACCCTCAAGATACAAATACCTTTGTTCAAATGACATTCAAAATAGAATCAGGAGCGTCTCCCTCTGAAAAAATTATAAAGTCTCAACCTCATGAAGTTGCTCATTGTAGAAGGAGTTGTCTGGATTTCAGTGTGACTGTGACTTACAGCATTTGAGAATGTGATTTTCAGTATAAAACGAAAGAGAGGGTGCAATGTAGGTTTCTGGAATACGCACCAACAAAAGCATACTTTTGTATTAAAGCAAATGAAGCAATGGACTTCGATCCAATTGTTTGCTGGGAAAAAAAGAATTTCAGCGAAGATAAACCAACTGGTAATTTCACAAGAACAGACATTATCCAAATGAAGTCTGTGATGATTTTAGTGGGGAAAAAATGACAAAACCAAAAAGCATCTCTGCGCTTTGAGGAATAGAGGAAATTAAAGCACTAAAAATGCAAAATTCATCATAGTTGCTTAAAATGCATGAAAGTAACTATGAGGATTCATTTTCCATAAACAATTTTTTACTTGAAATCAACTGTAGAAAATGTAGATCTTAATCAAGGCAAGAAATTGTTCACATGATTCCTGGTGGGAGGAACAAAAACAGTGCTATAAAAACTTATCCTTTTTGGCTCAAAAATCAAAGTTTATGTTATTCCAAAACAGCACAACATTATGATATAAGTGGCGCATGCTACCTATTGAGAAATTCACACACAAAAAAAATTCACTGGGTGACAAGGCAAAAGGTAACTTTCCTACTGACAGCAAACCCATGACATCGTTATAGTACTCAATAGTGCTCCCTAAGGAGCAACATTTTTAACAATACTGTACTAAACTCAGAGAACACAGAAGGAAAAACAATGCGACACAAGAATGGTAGTATCATAGAAATAGGATGAAGGCATTATAGAAATAGGGTGAAGGTATTATAGAATAGCTGCCAGGTCTAATCTTCTCTTGATGACAAGTGATTCACCACACAGGACACTGAGTCAACAAGTATTGCTACTGGGATTCCAGTTCCCACATGCACAGTTTATTAACCAAACAAACAAACTTATATGGACAAGCTTAAGTAATGGCTGGATTGTGGAAGAGAGGACATGCCAGTTATCCGAGTTTCCTATTAAGGAAATCTGCTAGTTAAATTCAAGGCAGAAAAGTCAGATCCGAAGTTTATGGCAACTTGAATATGAGAAGTAAACTTCAAAGAATTTCTCGGCAGACATGAGAGTTTCACAAGGGTTTATTACAGCAGTTCTCAACCCATGGACCACTGATTCATAACAGGAGCAAAGTTACAGTTATGAAGAAGCAAGGAAAGTAATTTTATAGCTTGGGTCACCACAACATGAGGAATTGTATTAAAGGGTCATGGCATTAGAAAGGTTCAGAATCACTGGCTTATGAGGAAGAAGGTTTAAGAAAATTAAAAAGTTCATTGGTGAGAATAAATCTAGCAAAAGTGTGTAGAGAAAATTTTTTCTCTCCTCACAACAATTTACCTATTCATTCTTGGAGGACAACAAAGTTTGTTGTTCTACAAGAATATGCTTATGAAACTTTGTCACACACACCACAACGTTCATCTTGGACCCTTCAAATAACTTTTTTTCTTCTCCAGACTCAAGGAACATCTGAAAGAAACACAACTTGCATTCATAATAGATGACAAAACTGCTGATTGGATGTGGTGTGAAAAGAAGAGTGCAGATTTCTTCGAGGGACAGTAAAAAAGGGATGCTGAAGAATTGTTTTGAGAGAGAAAGTCATGTGAAGTATGATATTGATGAAGAATATTTAATGCAGCATGGATTTCCAGAAGAAAGAATAAATCTGACTTAGAGAAAGCACAGCCAGAATTCTCCATAGAAGCAGGGTTGGCAAGACTGTCTTTCTTTGGGCATATGACCAAAAGGGAATAATCTCCAGAGAAGGACATCATGCTTGATGAAGCAGAGTCAGCAGACAAACAAAAGAAGATGCACTCAGAGGAGGATTCACAGAGGAGGGACAGCAAGGGGTTCAAACATAGTAACGATTATGAGACTGGTGCGGGGCTGGGCAACATTTATTCTGCTGTGCATAGGGGTGGTAGAAATTGGAGATGACTCTGTAGCAGCAAATAAAATCACGTGATGACATGGTGACTGCTTATGCCTTCACCAAAACCCCTTAGCAATGGTGGAAGATTAACAGAAAATTATGCTAGAAGAGGAAGACACTGGGAGAAGTATAAAAAGTAAATGATATAGACATACATGCTGTTATATACATGATCCAGAAAAAAAGGCTGATTTGTGAATAGATGAATTAGTAGACAAAGAGACTGAAAGGATGTGGGGCAGAAGGTGTTCATACATAGGTGTTCACTAAAGATGACTCCACAAAAGTGGTGGAGCATACTGGGTACAACATCATGAAAACTTTAGTCAAAATTTAACATCATGAATGAATGAGTTTTTAGAGCTGGGACACAGGTTCATTACCTTGGCAGACACCAAATTCAATGGCATAACAGTCCACAGAGACAAGTTTCTGCTGGCATAGCATAGTCCACAAAGACAGCTACTACTGCTGACTGGCTCATCAGAAGTGATGTCTGAAGTACAACCAGTAGTCATCCCTTGTTTGGAGAAAAGAAGGATAACAAAGAGTGAAGACAAATGTTAATCATTAGTTCAGTGGAGTCATGGGCCTCATGAAATGAGATTTTAAGACCTTGAGTAAGAATAACTAATTGGTGCCTTGCTATTACTACCAGCTGCTATGGAGAGAAGGTGGGTAGAGAGATGGAACCAACTGCAAAGATATACACATTAGCACCTATTTGAAGGACGGGTGTCAAAGGAGTGGGTTGGGGGAGAGGTTGGGCAGTGTAAGCTATGACAGAGCAATAATAATTTATAAAGTATTGAGGATTGATGGGGAAGGGAGAGCAGAGGAAGAGGGGAAAGGATGGAAAAGCTGATACCAAGGACTCAAGGGAAAGGTGGATATTTGGAGAATGATAACAGCAGCAGACATGTGAAGGTGCTTGGCACAGTATGTTTATTTATGTATTGTGAAAAATGATGTACGAGCCCCTAATAAAATGATTTTTAATTAAAAAAAACAGAAAACAATTATCATACCAGAATATCCTCTATAGTTTGATAGAGTGAGAGAAAAATGTAAAAAAAAAAAAAAATCAAACCTCAAAAGTGTTAAATAGACCAGTCTTACTGTTCAAATGGAGATTGGTGAAATCTTGAGGCCATGACCTTACTCACCAATCAGGTCTTAAATTGAACTTGTCCCATAAAGCAATCTTCCACCAAATAATAAACTTATAAGAGGGACAACAATAGGAGTGACAACCTTTTGAGATAAAAAAAAAACAGCCTTTATCTAAGACCAAAGTTAAAACGATGATGATAAGTGGAGGACTTGAAACAGAAAAGACAGGAGAATGCTAAATAAGTGATGTTTCATTGAGAAGACTACAATAAATAAGATGAAACAAAATGGGGATAAATGGATAAATGCAAATCTGATGACCTGTTCTATAAAACTTCATCAAATTCACAATAAAAAGGTAGGCTCTTTTCTTATCACAGGATGAGCTAAATTGTGAGTTTCAAATATTGTTTTCAGTTTAGTAGAGTTATTGGAAGATTTATGGGGAAGAATAATGCATTTGGTTTCTTGTTTTGTTAGAACTAACCATTGAGTTCATTCTGACTCCTCGTGGTTCCACATAGAACAGAAAGCAACAAAGCCTATGCTTATGCCATCTCCATAACTGTTGTCATCCTTGAGGCCATTGTTGGAGTCAATGTGTCAGTTCTATTGCTGAGACTTTCCTTTTTCTATTTTTTTTCCTGAAGCTGCTCTTTTCCGGTCATCTGGACAAAGTACATGGGAAAAAGTCTTTCCATCCTCTATTCTCAGAAACATTTTGGCTATATTCTTTCAAGACAGATTTGTCTGTCAGTCCATGTTATTTAAATAATATTAGCCAGCATCATAATTCGAATACTTTAATTCTTCTTATACTTTCTTTCTTTCTTATATGTCCAAATTTCACATGCCTATAACATGACTCAAAAGACGATGGCTTGGTTCAGAAATATCTCCTTCCTCAAAGTGGCACCCTTATTCTTCAACACTTTAAGAAGTTCTCATTTAGCAGGTGTGCCTAATGCAATACATGGCTTGATTTCTTGGCTGTTATTTTTATGCACATTGACTGTGGATCCACACAATAAGAAATCCTAGACAACTTCACTATTTCCTCCATTTCCCTTGTTGCCATCTTTTATTCCAGCTGTGAGGATTTGCTCCCTAGAAAGTTTAAACTTGACATTTTAGTTACAGAAAACTATTCATTTCAATTTTCATATCTGTATCGCTATATTTTATATACCTTTATACATATATCTGTGATAAAACTCTAATGTGATTTTAAGTTCTGATAAAGGTAAGATGCATTCTGCAATTATAGACATACACAATTTGTTTTTTTAGTAAGTAAATTAAAATATTTTTCCATCATAATGTCAAAAAACAACAGTATAGCATAGTTCTGACTCTGGAGGGAGATTACCTACACTTGAATCCTGGTTATGTTATCTACCTAACTTGGGCAAATAACTAAGCATCTTCCCTTTTAGTGTTCTAAGCAATACAAATACTTTTTGTATTTTTGTATTAAATTCTACAAAGAATTTAATAAATTATAAGCCACAATAAACCAAAAGCCAAATACATAGCCATCAAGTTCATTGAGACATTTATGAGATCGGGAATCTTTTCAGGGGTAGGAAGTCTCGTCTCATATTTCTCCTGAGAAGGGACTGGGGGGTGACACTGCATACCTTGTAATTGGCATGTCAATGTCCAGTACATAGCATCACCAGGGCTTCTTTTAATACCCCTGAGTATTAATTGTTTAAAGGTTCAATAAATAAAAAAGCAGTTATAATACTAACTCCCAAGTAATATACAATGCTAAGTTAGTTTTTCTATGACTGTTGGGATATATGATAGAGTTTTTTCATTATTTACTCATACAAAACTATATAATGGGCATAATTATATAGTTTATAAATATTATTTTGTTAAGGATAATCACAATATCTTTTGCCACGTGAAACAAATTCAATCAAAAGTTATAATTTAGTCTTAATTAAGTTTATTGTACGATGACCTATTAGATTATCATTATCAATAAACATGTTTTCAAAGGGTGTATGTTCACTTCCATTTAATGGCTATATAGTTGGATCAATGAAAATAAGGTTAGAGCTTCCAGCAAGCTGGTGCTGAGGCAAAAGCTGTTCGTTGGGAAATCGGGGTGATCTTTAAGATTGAGAATTAGGATGCTGAGTGGGGTTGGGGACTTGTGATTAACCCTAGCAACACTCCAGAGCTCTTCTTTGATGTCTTCCTGTGGTAGGCTAACTTGACCCCACCCCCACACCACACCACCTGCCATATGTACGGAAGAACTCTAGCTACCTCCAGCAACCGCCCCCACTGGCCTGCCCCAGCCTTGTGGCTACAGAACCAACCTGCCCAGACTCTACCTCAAGAGTCCCTGGCCCAGCCCAGCCTAGCACAGTAGCTCCCTAACCCAGTCAAGATCTATGAAGGGCCTGCCTCCACTATTCCCAACATGCTGCCTGTGGATTCTCTCTGGCCACAAGCTCTCATGCAGCCTCAGATTTCCAGGTGATCAGACTTCACACTACCACCTGCACTGCTTGCAATCAACTGAACTGCACTGCCTGGGAGGGCCATGGTGTTAGTCTGGTTTGAGTAGAGAATCAAATCCATGGAGAGTCTCATATGTGTATAGCAAAGAGGTTTATATGCAAGAGAAAATGAATATTGAGAAAATGTCCTAGCTCAGTCCAGATCAAGCTCATAAGTTCAATATTAGCCCAAATGCCTGACACCAATCTATAAAGTCCTCTTCTGACTGAGGAAACACTTGCAATGATGCCAAATGCAGGAAGATGACAGGTCAATAGCAGGGAAGTCCTGAGGATCCAGTAGCATTGTAAGCATCTCAGCATTGACATGGGTGTTCATGTGGTTTCTCCAGCACCTCGGGCAACATCATGGTAAGTCCATTTGGCTTCTCCTAAGGGATGTCTCACAGGGAGTCCACCTTGTCAGTAGGGAGTATACAACGGAGTGGTTAAGAGATAGTGTTTCTCCCATTTCCAAAGAGGAAAATACAGGTGTTCCCAGAATTCTCAAAAACAGGCCATGCCCACATAGAGGCCACATTGGCTATGATCTGATTGACACATTAGACTCAAACCCTTCACTCATAATCCTCTCAAGTAGACATTAAATTACATGACTACCACAGCCACCCCATCTGTCCTCCATATAGGTAATCCTGGCTCTTTCAGTAGATAATAAAGTCCTAGTGAGTAGTAGCCTGGTCCCGAAGTGCAGTTGGCTATATCTATCCATTCAAATCATTATTCCTGCCCTTGCAGAGAGTTAACTCAAGGTTATAGGACACCCAGAAAATGATGCTGAACTCCAGCAGAATAATATACAGATAACAACCCAAAGTGGCCACCTCTCCAAGAAATCAAGAGAAGCACAATGCAATTGCAGAGGGTGACCTCATGCTAACATCGCTCACAGAAAAGCAAATGTTCAACATCCACAGGAGTAATTTTCAGAATATTTCTAAGAATCATACAGGGAGATGAGGGAATCAATTCAGTAACAGGGTGAAATAATAGAAATGATAGGGTCCATGTACTTAAGAGAATTATAAGAGCTAAAGGATGAATGAGGAAGCAGAGTAAAAAGAACATGGTAAAAGACCTCACTAACAGGGTAGAAAAGGCAAAGAACTCTATTAGCACTCTCAAAGATAGCCAAGCAGATTTCAGCAAATGGGAAAGTCAATCAAAAAAGTATAATTAAAGATGCAGAAGAAAATCAGAGAACAATGAGTGATGCTATGAATAGGAATATCATTCCAATAATTGTGACACCAAACAAGACATAATGAAGAAATCCACAGCCAAAATAGTGAGGGAATTCCTGGAAGAAAACTTCTCCAATTAAGTGAATAAGAACCAACTACCATTCCAGAAGAGCAGAGGACACCAATCAGACTGAACTCTCAAAAGAATACATCAAAGCATATAGTAGTCAATATATCCAACCTTGAGGGAAAGGAGAAAATCATAAGAGCAGCTAGGGAAAGAAAAAAAAGCAGTACCTTACAAGAGTACTCAGAGTATTCTCAGACTGATCAATAGACACCATGAAGAAGATGAAGAGTGGAATAGCCTCTTATGAAAATTGAAGGAGAACAAGAGCAACCCACAAATTCTCTATCCTGCTAAACTATTGATCAAAATAGATGGAGAGGTAATAGTTTTCCCAGAAAAGGAAAATTATAGAGCATGCACTACAAAATTATAGAGCCCAGCACTACAAAAAAAAAAAAAAACAACTCTTGCCAACTCACTTGGGACAAAAGACCTACATTCACAGAGCACAAATAAGAGATCACCACAAAAAGCAACACAATCCAGAAGTCAATACGCTGAAAACAATTACCAAGATGATCTTGACCCACTGGAAAAAGAAGAAGCATGAATACTCCTATGCATAAACAACCCAAAGCCAGGGAGGGAGGGAAATACCCAACACAAAGGGTAGGAGATGCCAGTAAACAATCCAGATGGAGGCAATAACTATGAAAGTCAATGATCTGAATTCACCCATTGAAAAACAAAGGCTAGCTGACTGAATTAGGAAACAAAAACCATCAATGTATTGTGTGCAAGTGATACATCATAAGCTCACAGGCAAAATTGGGTTGAAATCAAAGGTTGGCAGAAATCATACCAAAAAATGGCATATTTTAAAAAGTAGGAGTAGCAATCTTACCTGAACAATCCATCTCGAGGTGCAGAACCAAACAACAGATGAGAAAGGGCATTACATAATGTTCACGGAATTAGTAGATCAAGAGCCAGTAAGCATGCTAAATATATATGCACCCAATGAGACACCCAAGAAATATGTCACGCAAATCCTCCAAAGCATGAAAGAAGAGGGTGGAGGAGGGGGAGTGATGAAAAAGGAAATCACAGCTTCAACTATCAAAGTAAGTGACTTCAATACACCTCTCCCCTAGAAATATAGATCAGTGGGAAGGAAAATCAACAAAGAGGCTACAGAACCAACCTCTACAAAAAGACAGGATGGCCCGTTACACATATTTAGAGATCTACACCCAAATACAAAAAAAAAAATACACATTCTTTTCAATGTATTTTATGGCATGTATCCCAAAATAGGTCACATGCTGAGACACAAGCCTAGCTCAAGTAAATTCAAACATACAGAGATCACTCAGATTTCCCTTTATGAAATTCCCCATAAAGCTGGATTTCAAAGAAGAAAGATAATAAAGGCCAAATAAATGGAAGCAGTATTAGAGAATATTTGATAGTGATAAATGCATAAATGAAGAAGGAAGAGAGACTTATACTCTATACTCTATAACAAAACTTCTAGCAATTAGAATATAATCAGCAGAATAACCCCTCTAATAGCAAAAGAAAAGATATATTAAAATCTAGGGTGGAGATAACAGAGTAAGAAAACAAGAAAACAATGCAAAAAATCAGCCCAATAAAAAGCTGGTTCTTTGAAAGGATTGTGTTAATCCGGGTAGGCTAGAGGAACAAATTTCACAGACACGCATATGGATATAAGGTTAATATATAAAAGAAATAGGACATTAAGAAAGCATTCCAATACAATCCAGTACAAAGTCATAAGTCAGATATTAACCCATAGGCCCAATGTCAGTCTATAAAGTCTCCTTCAGACTCATTAAGTCACAGGTCAGTGGGTGCAGAGTCCTGGCACTGGCAGGCATACAGTGGTGACTGAAGCAACTCATCACTGGAAAGAGTCTCCCCAGAGTTTCTCCAGCTTCAGAGGTCTGGTTCCATCAAAGCAAGGCCATGTGGCTTCTCCTCTGGCTCCTGCAGCAGCTCAGACACTGCTATTCTGTCTGTAATTCCTTGTCTCTAAGACTAACTCCCAACAACTAAGAAAGATAGCTTCTCATCTTCACTAGGGAAATATCGTGAGATTTCCCAGAAGTCTCAGGAGAAAGCCATGTCCACAGAGAGGCCACATTGGCTACTCAATGGCTATCTCCAGATTAACAGTCTAGACTCCATCCCTACATTTCAATTATAAAATTAACATAAGCACATGACTGCTGCAAGGATTAACAGAATAATCAGACCATTGGCAAATTTAACCAAAGATAGAAAGGAATAGATATCAATAATCAGAATGAGAGCTGAAACAGGGTAAATTAAAATGGACCCTAATAAAATTACAGAAATTGAATTAATATGGGCATAATTAATTGGATAGTACTTTGAAGGCTTCTACTCCAATGAATACAACAACCTGAAAGACTTGGATAAATATTTAGAAAAACAATCCCTCCCCAGAGTATCCCATATAGATGTCAAAAACTTGAATAGACCCATAATAAAAGAAGAAAGAGACAAGATTTTTCCAGAAACTATCAAGTAAAGCAGTCCTAGAAAGTTTCACAGCATAATTCTACCAAGCATTCATGGAAGACCTGCCAATAATTCTATACAAGTTCTTTCAGAAAATAAAAAAAAAATGGATGGGTGGGATGGGTAGATTTGTTGTGCCAACATGGCCAATGAACAAATGTGAGATTAATTGAAGGTGGAGATATAAATGGTTCGATGAGTCTTGTCTTTCTTTCTCTTGCTCTTGGATCTTCAGACTAGTGTAGAGCCGGCTACCTTATTTGTCCTGTGCCTCGATTTACAAGCTGCACTACCTGTGGGATGCCTAATCTATGGACTGTGTCACTGTGAGTTGAGGTTCCTTCAAGCCTTGCTTCGCCACACTACTGGAATATACATCTCTTGAGTTGGGGACTGTTGGACCCTGTCATCTGGCTGACTGTTGGTGGTGATCTGCCTTGCTGTTTGCTGCCTCTGACAAGGTAACTTGGATTGCTCTACAGAGGATTTACACAGCGGCCCTCAAGACTAAAATGACAACCAGTGTATTAGGTGTCTCACTCAAATGAGTTGCACCAAGCCATTTGTACTGCTTTATAGATTAATTAACTGTTTATTTCCTATGTTAGATATCTTTCTTTCTACATATATATATGTATTTGTGTGTGTATATATGTGTGTATGTGTGTGTGTGTGTGTCTAACACAATGGCCAACATCCAAACACATTTGAAACAGATTGAAATTGGACTTCCTTACAAGCAAACAATTTCCCTACTGGGCATATACCCAGAAGAAGTAAGAAAGAGACCACCATCAGCCATCTGTACTTCAATGTTCATTTTGGTGCAGTCAAAGTTGCCAAGATTTGTCAACAGCCTAAATGTCCATCAATAGGTGAATGGATTAAAAACTCTGGTATATATATACACAGTGGAATATTAGATACCCCTAAAGAGCAGTGATGAAAATATAAAGTATCTCATCTTGTTAAAAGAGTTGGAGGATGTTCTGCTGAGTGAAGTCAGCTAACAATAACATAACAAGTAAAACATGAGTCCCCTGAGGTAAGTTGAAACAGCAGAACAGGTATAAGAAAAAGTGTACATGACACACAATTTCTGGCTGAAGACCAGACACTCTGGCATGAATCAGACCAAAGCAAAATGATGTATATGGCATCAAAAGAATGAATAAAAGGATGGAGTTGGCACCCGTTCTCTCTCTCTCTCTCTCTCTCTCTCTCTCTCTCTCTCTCTCTCTCTCTCTCTCTTTCTCTCTGTCTGTCTCACACACACACCTTTAAGGCTCCACAGATGGAGTTGGGGAGAGAAAAATGAGGGCAATAGGGGAGAAGGTACTAATGCACTCATAGGAAGTGTACTTTTTATGAGTCCGCAGACCACAGGAAAGGGAGATTAAAAAGAGTAGACCTCAAATTGCTGGGATTATCCTCGATGATGATGCTTCTACATGGAGCATCATGTTAACAGAAAAGACTGCAGGGCCAAGCCCAACTGGAAACATGACTTCCTCTCTGTGCCCTCCCTAGATGAGAGAGTTACAGTGGCTAGCACTAAGGACACAGATTGGGGAAGGTGGCCAGCCTGCTCCACTCAGCATGAGAGCAAACTAAGAGGGGAATATACCAGCCATGGGAGCAAAGTCAGAAAGCCTCAGATGATACCAGATTATCTACCTGTGACTGAGGTGAGTGCTGAACACTGCATCTGAACTGCTTGGGGGTTACTTACAAGGTGGCCATACTGAAAATATAAAGATGGATTGTGGTGGGGACACTAGACCCATGCCACCTATAACTGCAGGTGGAGTAATGGAGACTTAGAAAATATGAATTGTGAGGACTGAAAAAGTATAAGTGATATTGGGTAAGCAGGTCCTGGAATATTGAACCTGGGGAGAAATGGGGCCTGGATTGATGGATTGTAACAAGTCCTTTCCCCAATTTGACAAAGAGATTTCATTATGTAAGTCCAGGTAAACTAGAGAAACACATCCAGGGAAACTCATAAATGTATAGGAAAGAAGTGTGTCCCACTTCCAGGATAAAGAAAGGGTTTCCAAAATCCTCATAAGAAGGCCACACCCATAGGAAGGAATCAATCAGGCTGTCACCTAATTGACAGGCCAGATTTCACTCTTCCTCAAGTTGACAGATTATGGAACTGCCATACTTGTCTACTCTGGGACAGGATAAAAACTAGACAAGGAATGATTTACATCATTCTTTTTTTTAAAATAAAACCTACTTATTTATACATATGTTTATTAGTGTCTATCTTTTCAAGACAGGCAGGATAAACAATTCCAAGGAGACAGTAATAGGACTGATGTTTGGGGGTTGGAGGTGGTAATGGAGAAGGTGGGACTAGGGCACCAGCGGTGAGCCACCAATGATAGGGTCAGGGAAATAGCAAGGGAACTGAAATAAATGATGAGGAGGGTATAGCAATTCTGGTTGTGTTTGATCAATTGAAACATATCTGAGAGGACAGGTGAATGAAGGATAATCATGATGGTGGGGCCTGGGAAAGTAGAAAAAGAAAAAGAGGAAGTTAAAATACAGTAAAAATTATATATCTATATGGGCAAACAGATCTGTTTATATGTAAATATACAGAGACAGGTGTATTTGTCCATGAATATATACATGTATATGAATACAACCAGGAAGCAAGTGGATTTTGAGTCTCTACTCAATTCTTACTTCAGTACCAGAAGTTTTATTAATTTGGCATTCACTATGATACTAACCTTCCTGATACTATTGCTAAAGACAAAATGGGTGCACAAGCAAATGTGATGAAGAAAGTAGATAGTTTCCGGCAATTAAAAGATATAATTCTGGTCTTGAAGACTTGAAATAAAAAAGTGGTTATCAATCAGAGATAAAACAAATTCCACATGGAAAAAACACACCAGCCTGTGTGATCAAGAGGGATTGGAGGGAATAGCCACCTGAACAATAATTGATTAGTCCTTCATGGAAGAGGCACATGGAAGGATAGTTTAGTACAGGAGGTGGTAAAGCACTGTGAAATACACAACTATCTTCTAATTCTTTAATATTGTCTCTCCTCACTCTTATGTTTCCTCTTACCTCATTAACCTGGTGGATATGAGTATGTTCAAGTGTCCAACTAAGATTCATTGATGTACGTAAGCCAAGATAGAGAACCCTTCAGAAACAATGACTCCTTGAGATAAGGGAAGGGAGCGGAGAGGGAGAAGGGGAACAGAGAGCAATGTTGACTGTATAATCCCACTCTAGGGGTACAAATAAAATAACTGTAGGTGAATATATTAGATATAGGTAGATATATTAGATATATGTAGGTGATATATTAGATAGTGTAAGACTGATAATAATAATTTATAACACATATAGCATAACGGTTAGTGCTCCTGGGATAGTAGGGTGGGGGAAGGAGGGGATAAAGGGGAGCTGTCATCAAGGAGATAAAAAATAATGAAGATATTTTGAAACTGATGGAGGCAGTAGCTGTATAGTCATGCACAGTCTAATTGAATTATGAATTGTTAAAAAATCTGTAAAATCTCCAAAAAACTATATATATATAACAACAGTTGATATCTCTCTGTCTTCTCTTTCTCTTTCACACATACACACACACACAATGTTTATCTTCAGTTCAATAGCATCAAACAGGATTTCATATGATCATTTCAGAAACGTTCAAGTATTCAGTTCTTTAAAGAAAATGGCATCTCATTAAGTAGTGAATCAGTTTCAAATCCTTAAGTTCCAAATCATTATGTGTAGTGAGAAAAAAAATATGGATTGAAACTCAACCTCACAGAGTAGACCAGGATCTCTGGTTCAATAGAGACTGGTGGCACCCTCAAGAATTTGACCTTTAACCACCTGTAGGTCTGGAACTCCAGGTTAAGGGTGATTCTTTAATATATACATGGCACCATTTACCCAAAGACAACATTCAGAAAGTGACAAAAAATGGAAGACTAGAAATAGAAAATATTCAGAGGAAGTGGAAGACATTCCCACCCTGGGAATTAACTGAATGAATCACTAAATGTAAAACTGGAGTACTACTCTGTCAGTCTTAACCTAATTCACACTGCAAAGTGAAAAAAACAAACTTACCCAAACAAATCATTAAATTTTGATACTTCCTTGTAATAGGATAAAGGAATCAACCTAGCTAGTTAACATAGAGCAGCTGATATCTTTCTGTTCTCTCTCTCTTTCTCTTTCTCTCTCCCCCCCCCCAACACACACACACACAATATTTATCTCACATTCAATAACCTCAAACAGGGTTCATATGATCATTTCAGAAACGTTCAAGTATCCAGTTCTTTAAAGAAAATGGCATCTCATTTAAAATTACTTATAATTGAAAACATAGTCTATGCTAAACTATATTTTACAGCCTTTATGAATATCAATATATAATTTCTAAAAGAGATAATGCTAAATTTACTGTAGAGACATTTTATCCTGTTTACAAATTGCAAGAATTATGCTTATCTTTGAAAGCGTTTCTTTTTTTCTCACTTAAACAAAAAGTTGCCTGCTAAATTTGCATTGACCCAAGAAAAAAACTTTAAGGAATATTCAAGAGAATACACATGCAGCAATAGAGAATGAAATGAGGTATCCATTAGGCTAAATTAAAACTATAATGATAAAGACAGAATGGGAATAAAGCCTATTATAAATGTCGGGAACCACCAATCCTTATAAGGTTCAAGGGCAAAGACTAATAAATTGTGATAATTAATGTGCATGAAAATGAAAGAAATAGCTGGCAATTTTGAGTAGTAAACCTAGCTTTTCTACTCCCCCTTCACATTTGATGTTAAGATAATAGGTTTAATGTTTTTCCTTGAGACACCCCATGTGTTACATTGACAAACTGTCTTAGCAAGAAGGTGAGAAAAAGTGATTGACACAGTCATTTCCTATAAAGTTTATATAAAAAAATCAGACAGCTTCTTATATATTCAGGTTTTTTTCACAGCAAATTAACAAAGCAGACATGGGACAGAATCGACTTTTAAACTCAAACTCTGTGTAGTTAAAAAAAATGTAGTTTTCTCTCAAGTCTAACTTTTGAACTCAATAAGCTCAGAAATAGATCTATATTGATGTTTTATTAGCAATTATTATTTGGTGTTAAGGAGAAAGATGAGGCATTCCGCTCCCCTAAAGGGTGGCCACCTTGAAGACATGAAAGAGCCACTCTCTTTGACTCTGTAGAGTTGTGACGAGTTGATGGCAATGGATTTGTTTGCTTTCTTTTTAATTGTTAACTATTGTTAACCGCTGAAGTCAGTATTCTGTGTTCTGTCAGCTTACTTATAAAATGTTATGTGGTGCCAACGATTAATCTGAAGAATGGAGGTTCAAGTGCAAGAGAACATGGTGATCTACTTCCAAATAATAGGTCATTGAAAACCCTGGTGGTTACAGTTCTGCTGCTACAAGTGGAAGGACCTGGAGTTGGAATTCATTGAGGGCCTGTCCATCCTGAGCTGATGCTATAACTCCAGGCACCCAGACTGGAAGGACCCACAGGGCTTCTTTCCCCCAAGGCCACTTTCTGCACCTTCTAATACTCACTGCCAATGGAGTCATGCTGATTCCTAGTAACCTTTTGGATAGGGTAGAACTGATTCTGTGGGGTTCTGAAGCTGTGACTCTTTAATGGGTAGAAAGTCTCATCTTTCTCTGTCAGAGATGCTGGTTTCAAACTGCTGAACTTGCACTCAAGAATCCCACAAATCACTACTAAGCCACCAGGGACCCCACAGCTTCCAATAGGGCCTGCTTTTACAAGTGACTTATAAGAAACACTGCTGCTAAGGTGCTGGTACATTCTTAGGTTTGGATGGGAGAAGAAGATATTAAAAGCTTTTGCATTTAAATGGTTTATTTTTGTACTTTCTCTTATTTTCAAATTAAATTCAGTAGGAAATGTCTACTCAGAAAGTCTCATATTTAATTCCGAGTTTTTCCAGCAGTGGGAGTCATCAAAAAGGATCATCCAGTCTAAGTGAAGTGCTCAGGTGCTCAGAGGTGACCGGGCTGTGAGGATCTGGGTGAGGCTGAGTGAAAATCAAGAATCAAGAGTGGGTTTTAAGTTGCCTGTCTCCTGTTGACATTTTTGTCTGGATACCATCTGAGACAGGACATGCCTCCAGAAATTTCAGGACAATTTAGTTATTTAGAGATCCTTGATCTGAAGCCTAGTATATTCCAGGACAATTCTACTCTATCCTATAATGTTATTGATGACAGTGGTATTTGTGTATGTGTACTTAATTCTGGAGTCTTGCTCGTCCTAGTGGCCTACATTTTGGACTTCCAGACACAATATTGACAATTCAATTCTACCTGTCACAGTGCAGGAGAAAGATGAGGCTGCAAACCTGCAAATGTTTACAGGCCCAGCAACGCAAATGGACAGCCCCTCTTTGTTCTACATGCCATGAATCAGAATCAACCTGAGAACAATGAGTTTCATGTGGTGTGGATTGGCCCTGGCTAGGCCAGCCTTCCAGGCTGCCAGCTGCTCTGAGGGAGCGTGATGAGCAAGAGGACAGCCTTTGCAAGCCTGAGGAACAGTTCTGCTCAGTCCTGAAGGGTCACTGAGTTGCCTTCGGCTCCACTGCAGTTGCCTTTTTTCAAGCAACCTCAGTGACACGGTGGTTGAAGTTCTTTAATGCAAACTGGAAAGCCAGTGGTTTAATCCCCAGTGTCTGGGTGTCACCCAGTTCCCTACCTTCTGATGTCAGCACTGTCCCCAGATACTTGCCCTACTGCTGCTTTAGGTCAGACAGATCATGTTCCTTATCAATGTTTTTTGTCCCTTATCAATTTTAATTCAGCAAATGATATTTGATATACTATCCAACTACTTAAATGAAGTTGTAGTCTTCCTTAGATTGTAGAAACACTTGGAATAAAATTGTAAAATCTTTCTATTTGCATTGCAATATTGTTAGTTACAACATTTTTAGGAAGTGAGTGGACACCTTTTTATTTGCTCCTTTCCTTTTTCTCTATCTCCATCATTACAGCATTATTTTCAAAAAAGGAAATTTATTGATGTACTATTTATTAACAACTACTAATACTAATTGCCATGTCATTATGTTTCAGTTCTGTTCCTAAAGTTTCCTATACCCAATTTCTCAGTACTGGAAAGCCTATTCCTTCTTCTTAGCCAATTCTTGGTCTGGAAGTTCCGCAGAACCTTATTCAATTTAGGTGACCGTGCTAGCATTTCCAAAACCAATGACAGCATAGCAACAACACACAAGGCACCACTGTGCTAAAAACTGACCAAAAGTTGGATAATGAATACAGAAGACTAAAAAAGAATCAATGCATTTGAATTATCATATCAATTAAGAATATTGAAAATGCCACGAACTGCCTAAAGAACAAACACATCTGTCTGGGAGGAAGTAGAGCAGAAATGCTTCTTAGAGGCAAGTGTGGTGATGGTAGGTATCTTGAGGAGATATCTCTATCTATCTCTATCTATCTATCAATCTATCATCTATCACCTATCTATCTATCATCTATGGGGTCTTGGCTCTTTGAGAGAAAGAATTCATGCCGAAGTCTGGTTTGTGATCCAAATGAGTTTTATGAAAGCTAGGAGAAGTTTCAGGTTTACCCGGGCACCCAACAGGGTCCCTCACCCTTTTATGCCAGCCTAATGAGAAGCTGCTAGGGAAAATCAGTAGATCAGCTCCAGGCTCCTGTCTTTTCAGTCCTTTAGCAGGGAGGTGTGATTGATGACCCTGGTCGACCCCATTGGCTGAATTGAATTCACCTGGCCTAGGTGGGCCACTCAGGTGCAGCCCTGCAGGCCAGAAGGCTGGACCTCAGAGCTTATGCGTGTACCACTCCACCCCCCACTTCCTGTCCAATAGCGCAAACCTCTGAGCATGTGCAATGGATGCCCTTTGCCCTAGACTATTCTCCCTGACATTGAGACATTGCTTCATGTACATTGGACGTGTTGCCAGTCGAAATTAGGCTCTGGAGTTGGATGCCATGTGTGGTAAAAGGGAGCAGCAGAGAAAAGAAGAAGTCCCTCCACAAGCTGGACTGGCACAGTGGCTGCTACCATGGGTTCAAACATAATAAAAATCTCAAGGATAACAGCAGACCTGTGCTGTTTCATTCTGTTGATCATAGGGTCGCTGCAAGTGGGAACCGATTCTATGGCACTTTGCAAGAACAATAACAACAACATTATAGCCCAAATGTCAAGTGATTGATAAACTCAGAACTATCAAAGGATGGACAGCAAGGGCAGTTTTCACCCTGGTGCCCCTGGGGAAAGTCTTAGAAGGTTCCAATTTAAATTTAGCAGAAAACCTTGTGAGTCTATATGGATACATGCCAACTGGGCTTGTGAACAGTGTCTTGTTATAGCTAGGCACAGGGCTATTGTTATAAAAATAGTAAATTTCTGCAGAAACATCAGATCTTGCGGTGTCCCTGTCTGCCAGTGGCACACTGTGTGGCGCACACACCTCACAGTCTGTGGAATCCACATGAGGGAGAGGTGGCGGTCTTCTTCCAGGCTGATTCCAGCCAGAGAAACCTAGTGGGGCAGTCCTCGATTTTCTTAGGTCCTTAAGGGTTGACCAACATTTCAGGGCCATGGGGTTCACGTTTTTATAGCCTCACTTCCTTTATGAGACTGTCCCTGGAGAAGGACCTCACACGCAGTGAAATGGAAGGGCAGTGGCAAGGAGGAGGATTTCTGAGAGATGGATTGACACCATGGCTGCCTTGAGGGCTTCGCACAAAAAAAGAACTGTGGGGATGGCTGAGGACTGGGCCACCTCTCCTTCTTTTGCACTCAGTCCCAACCGAATCCATAACCACAGCAACCGCCATCTTCAGAAGGTGGAATTAGGCACTGATAACTTGACAACCTTGACAGGGAACTGTTTGACCTTCAAGACCGTACAACTAGATCATATTCAGAAGACATGTAAAATGAGTTGGAGAAATAAAATCAATTTACCGAGAGTGTGCAGTTGCTGTCGCCAACCCCCCAACCCCGCCCAGTTTATTATGTAGCAAAAATTCTATACTGCGTGGCATTTGCCTTCATTATTCATGCATTTATTTGGGGTTGCATGTCTGCGGGGACTATATATTTAAAATTTACATTTCAAATAGTCTACCAATGCTGTCTCTTGGTCGTTTACTGCTGCCTCTGTGATTCCTGAATTTATTACGATGTGAAGGAGAAAACAAGGCACTTTAAGCACCTACTATTATCCCAGGGAACAGCAGAAAGGAAGGTTTGTTGGTGATGATTAAAGTTAGGAGGAAATTCTTAGGAAAGGCGCCTTAACTTCACAATGTCGCTCGGTAGCGTTTCTACTGCTATTGAATTGGTATTGCTAACCTGCGGAGAGAAAAATAGAGGAAGGTGCTTTATTGCTCTTTGAAACTTGGAGGGGGAAAAATCAGTATCTTAAATAAAGATTTCAATTCCTGACCTCACTAGCCTACTCTGCAATTGAACCAAAGTCATTAATTTTTAGCCTCAAGTAAATGAGAATTCAAAATCTCAGCTCTGCATGCAAAAGCACAATAAAATGGGCCGTGGGGTGGAGTGGAACCATTGCATATGCAAATGCAGGCCACACCCGGGGCGGATTGCATTTCACAATGTCACAGGAAGTCATTGGGATAGGAAACTATCCAGCAGCTTCTAAGAAAATCGCATTTTCTAGCATTTGATGCTGAATTTCTTCATGAAAGGATTTCATTTCCAAAGCCATTTGGCACTTGAGTGTGGATTCTCATTCAACTTCCAATTTTCTTCACCCCTGAGGATCACTGGAGTTACCTATGGTCATTATTTTTTATTATTCTTTGGCCTTGGGATCTATTGACAGAGGGTGGATTAGAAGATGCAGCCTGACCCCCGCTTTGCCACTACCGTGTTTGAACATGCCCCTTTGGCCACCTGGGCTCCGTTTCCTCACAGATGGTGAAGGCCTCAGGTTCAAGAACCTTTACTACTCTGTGTAGAAGGGGGAACAAAAGGTTCCTCAGTAGGATCTTGACAAAGAATATAATTCATTGAATCTTCTTTCTGCACACTGATAGCAAATAGCAGCTAGATGGTCAGTCTGTGAACACTGACAAAGCCACCGAGTTTGAATTTCCCTTTCCCCTCAGGTGGGTACTCATCTCTGTCTTTCTCTCAGGGTCTGGGATCTCTAACTAATGAGTCAGCAAAGCACCATGTCACTTCTGCAGTTACACTGCTGGGGCTATCCACAATCTGTGTAATTGACCTCACTCACCCACCTCAACGACTCGCCCGGGACCTCGGGCACAGCCTCTCAAGCTTCTTTCACCTTCAAGAAGACAGAATTTTGTGGTTTTGCAACGAGTTGTCAGTTAACTGGGCTTCTCATATTGGCCTCTCCAATTTTCTACACTAAGACCCAAGTGCCTGACAGTGTCTCTGTTTAATTTTATGTCCATCAAACACTCAACTCTAGAGTTCACGTTCTCAAAAATATTTGGCCTACCAACCCTCTTTCCGGGGGGAGGGAAATACTCTGGGTCCCTGGAAGGAACACATTTTGTGCTACAGCTTCTTCTCTGGGGTCCAGTGTGGTTGGGATTGTAAGGTGTCATATTCTCAGCTCTGACCTATCATGACCCTCTGTCCAACAGAACAAAACGCTGCCCTGTTCTTCCTCATACTCACAATTGTTCCTGACCTGAATATAAGCCTTTGGCTGTAGCCACTATGTAAATCCCCTTATAGGCTTTTGCAGCCCTAGCCCCCCGAGGTTGTTCCAGCACCCCCCACGAGGGGGCAGTGTCACCCACGTGTGAAACAGATCTAGCAGGAAATGTTATCCCTGCCCTATTGTGTCCAGTTGTAGGCAGAGGCACTGTCACCAGTAATTTAAGCAGGGGAAGGCTATCGGACATAGGGTATACCATGGGTTGGGTAGCGTCTATCTGAGTGGCCCAATTTACATGAAGCCTTCTGGGGGACAAAAACAGGATCAAGTGACTCGCTTACAGACACAATCGCATTCCAACCCACAACTTTAATCTATTTCAAAATTTTCAGTAACAATACACCCAAATTTATTACACTATACTGTGTACCTTTGATTTCCACCACACCACTGTAGTCATGAGATGATGGAAAACATGCCTTTTAGAAATTAAAGTACATCAAAGGTCATCCCATGTGGATTCAGTGTATTTATTCAAATTTTAATAACATTCAAGGACAACTTAAATGTATATTCTAAATAATAAACAAATACATACTTCCACCACTGAGGAGATCCCTGCTCACTATGAGCCTGGAGGACAGACTAGAAACCACCCCCCTATCCCCCACCCCCACCCCCAGGCTTCCGGGTCCATGCATCTCTATGGGAACAGAGAGCCTCATCTTTCTCTGGAGAGTGGCTGCTGGGTTTGAACCCGGGTTCCTGACATTCTCCAAATGTGATTTTCTTCATAGTCTTCCAGGGATCCATCTGCCTTTAAGAGACTTAAACAGCCGGTGAGTTATATCTACTCTAGCTTTCAAGAAAAATAGCGTTTCTTGTCACCATTTCTAAAAGTCTTAAAGTTCATTTGCATATTCTCCAGTTTAGTAGTCCTCTTAAGTTTCCTTGTGTTTTTCTCCTGTCACCATTGACGCTGTTTTTCACAGGGCTCATAATCATAAGCATGTAACTTCTCTCGCTTGGTCAGCTAATTTATCTCACTTACCGACAGAAACTAAACCTCGGGTGCCCGGCAGGCAATTTGTAGCGCTCATGATTCACCCTGGCTCCGTGAAGTCTAACTCACGATTCCGACTCATACCCCCCTGTAGGACAGGGTAGGACTGCCCCTGAGGGCTCCTCAGATGGTCCCTCCCCATGGCCGAAGAAAGCTCTGTGCTTCTTCTAAGGGACAAACCGCTGACCTTGTGGTTAGCACCACACCTTGCAACCACTACCCTCACAGGGCTCCTTGAAAGTTCAATAGCTTCCAAAATAAGTACAGTACAAAACCTGGGTGAGAAAACTGTCTATTCCAATGCCCGCGGAGTTCTAAAAATAGAAATAGAATGAGTTCCTCATAAAAAGAAAACAAAACAAAAGAGTGTTCCAACTCTGTACTGCCTCTAGTTCTAAGACTGCAGTTTGCTTCATCCCTGTGATAATGAAATTTCAAACAAGGAAAAGTATGATGACCAGCGCTGTATCCAGAGAAACTGTAGGATTCTGGGAGTAGAAATCAGTCCTGTTGTAGGGTGGCAGTCATAATTCCCATCAGTTCTCAAGAATAACAGTTTGCCACAAAAATTTGTTCAGCGCTAAAACTTGTAAACCATATGAGAAAACTAGTTGTCGTGATAAAGATGCACAGAGAAAGATCCAAAGTAATTAGCCCAGATAGGGTCTGAATCCATTGAGCAGTCTGAGGAGTAATGAATCAGTAGCCTCAAAATAGTTGAGTACTTCTATTCACAATGGAACCCTTAGCATCATGAAAAATTGATGAGACATGTTTAAGATATGATCAAATGGAAACTATAATCTTGGAAGTCATACTTAAAATGAAATGTATACCATAGTGGCAAATAGCTGTGTGGATTATTAAACTTGCTTCTATCTTTTTTTTCAAATCAACAGAGAGGGCCTGAGCCCCGGTGGTGTACTGGTTATGTGCGGTACTGCGGCCCACAGGATTGGCGGTTCAAATCCAGCAGCAGCTCTCCAGGAGCAAGGCTGGGCCTCCTACTCCCACCAGGGGGCAGTGATGCCCACAAAAAACAATCAACAAAGGTGAATTTGAAGAAATAAAAGAGGAGTACAATGTAAAAATTATATCATGATATATGCAATACAAAAAGATAATCCCATCTAGGTTCCTATACTGTGGAAGTTCCAGAATGAGTCAATGTCTGAAAGGATCCAGACTGATCACTTTTAAGGACTAAAGAGAGTTTGAATACTACGTTTTAAGTAGGGTCTCAATCCCCCAAAGGAGCCCTGATTGCACAATAATTCTTACTCAGTCTCTGAAAACAAGCCAATAATGTAAAGTTTGGTCATTCCAATCCAAGCAGCAGCTCTGTGAGGCAAGACCTGGTGATTTTCTCCACTATAATTGCAGCCTTGAGATCACATGGGCCAATTCTACCCTGCCATCTTCATGACTCAGTGTCATGCAAATCAAACCCCCAAATCACTGCCATTCTGCAAAGTCTGACTCGTGGAAAACCTATGGGACATACACATACAGGGTAGAACTGTCCCCACACCATAACTCTTGATAGGAATAGAAAGCCTCATCCATCTCTCTCAGAGCAACTGGCAGATTTAAACTACTCACCTGGAGGTAAGTAAACCAGCATCAAACCCACTATGCTTCATGAGGACTGCAATGCTGCATGCTGAGAGCAAACAGAGGGAAATGCTTCTCAGCAGACGGGTAGAAACGAAACTCCACATCTCATGTCCTCAGAGTTTGTGTGCTTAGATTTCTTGAACTTGTGTTAAAGGAACATCTGATGAATGATCTCCTAAAGTACACATATTAGAAAACCCCTGGGACCACAGTTTCCCTTCTTTGTTGAACGAGAAATCCCACTTGGCTTCTTAATATCTGCAAACAAAACAAAGAATACCCCACCAAGATGTATTTATTAAGAAAAGAAAAGCAGAAATGAAATTGTCAAGTATCTTACACGATGCGTTACTTACAAAGAAGCAAAAGATAAGCTGACAATGTTTTTAAGAGTAACTTTTCTGAATACAAAAATCATTGTAAAAAATGAAAAACAGCTAATTACCTCATAAACAGAAGCAACAAATGTAAAACGGCAATTTTAAAAATATAAGCTACCATAATAACAAAAGCTAAGGTTTTTAAAAGATAAAAATTGGCACAAAATCTTCAGATTTTACTAAACATACGTCTCTGTTGTTGTCTTTGTTTTGTTTTGTTGCATTATTTTGCTGTGCCTTGTTTTTGTACTTATTATTTTCTGTGAACATCTACCTAGATAAGATAGGCAAGAGAAACAATCTGGAGGAGAAAACAATCGGACCTAACATCTTGACATGTGTTTATGTGTGTGTATGTATGTATGTATGTATGTGCGTGCACATCTTCAAACGCATGTGTGCCTGGTACGTGCCTGGCACTCTTTCTTATACTCATCTTTGATTTCTTGTTTGCATTTTCTCTTAATTCTATATGTCATATTTGATTCATATTGTATGTTTGAATTTATATTTAAGGAAAAATGAAATGACCATCAAAGAAACTTCACTGCACATTTTAATTCACATTTAAATGAATATGAATGCAGATATATGATTGCCTTCAGTAGTAGTTTTTCTATCAAAAAAGGTCTATGGCATATCAAAATCACTTTTCTTCTTTAGGTTTCAAAATATCGTGCACAACTGGGTGGACCAGAGGAGCAAATTCATAGGCACTTATGTGTGCATAAGAAAAAACTTTATATAAAGAGTAATTATATGTTAAGAAAACATCACATCCCAGTCCAGATCAAGTCGATAAGTCTGATGTTAGTCCATATGCCCAATACCAATCTATAATTTCCTCTTAAGAGTCATGAGACATATGCAGTGACCGGAAGATCACAGGCCAGTGGATGGAAAGTCTTGTGGATACAGTAGCAGTTAAAGCATCTCAGTACTCTTATGGTTCTCTATATGACTTCTTCCGATCCTGGCCTCTGGCTCCATCAGTGTAGCTGCATGTAGCTTATCAACATGAGTGTGTGTCCCGCCTCTGCGGAGGAAGACAGAATTTCCTAGAATCTTAAGCAGAAAGCCATGCCCACACAGAGGCCTCACTGGCTATGACTTGATTGTCAGGCTTGACTTCACCATTTTGCAAGTTGACAGATTATTAATGGCCCCATCTACCAAGCACTTTTTTGTGTAAGGGGGATATACACTGAACTTATAATGAACAACTAGATTTTCTCTAATAATTTTTTCTAATAAACTGTAATGATCACAATTTTATTTCCTGGCTATGATGCTGATATTTGTACTCCTTGACTCATCTGTGGGATGAGAAGAGGAGAGGAAGAACTGCCTGAGATATTACGATCCGTGACAGTCATTCCTGTAAATAACTTCAGCCCCGTGAGGATTGATTCAGTGACAAACCTCCGCCTTTAAAGCTCCAGGTGACAGATGATAAGCAGTGTCTCACCATCTGTGGCTACTTTTGTTTTCCGTGGAGATGGTGTGCCACCTACAACCCTCTCTGGTGTTCTTGTTCCCACTCTGAAATGGAGGCGGCCGTGCTGCAGCAAGGATGCCAAGAGACAGATGGAGGCGATTTCTGAGGGAACCTGGCCCCTTGTGCCCTCTCTGGTCCCTGCCTTTACCTTCTCTACTTTTCCCTCCTTTCTGATCCACGCCAGCCTGGAGGCCAGACTTGCTCCCTCATAGATGACACTTTTGGCAGCTCGGGACTTTGAATAGCACGGCCAGCCTTTGCTGTGATGAGAGCAGATGTTTGGGAAGTTCCATTTTGGAAATTTGTATTTTCTGTAGAATGGAGGATACAGTATAAAAAATAATTTTGCCCAAATTCCACTTTCTTCTCTCATTATAGTTTGGCATTAGAAAGACAATTCATAGAGAAGCAGCATAATTTGGGGGCATTTCCACAGAATATCATCTGACATGCATTTGATGATTAAAAAATAATTATGACTGCTGGCAACGTCACCAGATATGGTGTTGCCAATTGTACAACCAGAAGAAGTCAAACAACAGTATAGTTTTCATCAATTAAAAGAAATGAAAGAAATATTATTAAAACCATAAAACAGGCTCTGTCGTTAGGAAGAAAACAAAACCTTGTCTTCACTTAGCTCTTAGGCCCGGTGGCTTTCTAAATCAATAGATTAAGGAGTTGCTTTGAAAACAATTTGTTACACCATATGTGCAACAAGAGTTGCTATTTCACTACAGAGGATTTATAAACCAAATTAATCAAATTGCTCTCGACATTTAAGGACTAAAGCACAATTTGTTTTAGTACGTGTGTGTAGGTTGTGCCTATTGAAAGGTACTTTATCATATATAGCATACAGGTGTGTGTATATTAGATAGTAAATATATAGTATATTTCGTGTACAGTTATAGTTTATGTCTAACTATAAAACAAAGCTATTATAGCTGCACATAGAATAGCATATATACACATGTTATATACATGTGCATAGTACATGCATATGCATGGCATGGTGGTTACATATTGGGCTCCAAGTTGGAAGGTCATCAGTTCATTCCGCCTTCAGCTATTCTGGAGAAAGGTGAGGCTTTCTGCTCCCAAAACCATTTGAGTATTAGAAACTCAATGGGGCAGTTAGTTCTATTCTGTCCTACAGGGTCCCTGTGAGCCAGGACTGCCTCAGTGGCAGTGAATGTCTATGCAATACATGAAGCAGTGCCTATCTGTGTGTTCACACCAATGCCAACCCCCAAACCCTGTGAGAGAGCAGAGAGTCCTCTGTGGTGTCCAAGGCTGTAACCCAGGATCTGACTGCCTCATCGTTCTCCTGCCAATTGGCTAGAAGTTTCAAACTTAGACACAAAATAGAATTTAGCAGTCCAATACATAGCCCAGGCTCCCACCAAGGAGCGTAAACCTTGCATGGGCTAGTGGTTGAGTGCGGGACTGTGGCCCACTGGTTTGGTGGGTCAAATCCAGCACCAGCTCTCCAGGAGCAAGGCTGGGCGTCCAACTCCCACCAGAGGGAAGTGGTGCCCCCGCCGCCCCTCCCCCCCCCCAAAAAAAAACAAAGAAAACCATGTATGGGAAAAAATGAATCCTCTTTCAATGACATACTTCCGTGAATGTTTGGAAGCACCCTCATAAAACCCTGTGTGTATAGGCTTGTGCCTATACCTATAAAGAAACAAAGGCATTTTTTGCAGGACTTAACATCAGTTTCATCATACTTTGATATCAATGCTCCTTCCCACACAAAGAAAAACCCAGGGCTTCCTTATTTCCTTAAGTACTTCATAATGTCAAACAATTAAAATGATGTGTTTTTCAAACCTATTTCTGTTAATCAAAAAGAAATATATTAGCTATCCTCCTCGAAAATGAAAAACAAATGTCAAAAAAATTATAAATAAACAAGTTTTAGTCTTCCTGCACTGTGATTTGGTTCTGTTTTTCACTGTAGGACACACAATTTTTATTAGGAATGACTTGCATTTTGTAGTTAGTGAACATGAATGTGTTAGCTCCATGCAGTGCTGAGCATTGTGTTTATAGGTGCACTTCTCCAAAGACCTAACTTGTCTGGGTCATTTATCTCCTGCTACCTTTATTTCTACTCTGTCTTTCATTGTCACTCTCCTTTCATTATTCATTAAAACCAAAAGTTTCTGCCTCTATGACCTCCATCAACACTTCCACACCTGTGTGGCCAGAACATTGCCATATCTGTCTCACTTACAACACCCGGGACAGATAGACTGTCTACATTTCAGAAAGCAGATTTGATAAAACAGAGAGAAGATGTATTTCTTTTCATGTTCAGACACTCTAGCACCTAGGCGATATTAAAAAAAAGTATTAAGAGTGCTCTTTAACTGCCTTCTCCCCTACAGAGATGAAAATTTTATGAACGAATAACAAAGTAAGGGAATATAACTAAAAATGACTGATGGGGCAATAGTTATTTAATTTTAAACTTAAACAAGATTCAGACAAAAGGTAGAGAAATAGATAAATGTGGAGAAAAGATTCAGAGTAGAAACAGACATAGTTTATGGGACTTGCTTTATGGACATGCCAGTGAACAAAATGCAAAAATGGAGTAAACTGTTATTCCTGCTACAGAGAACATGGTACATTCTAAGAATTCTCACCATGTTTATTTAATCAGTGCAAACATATAATACGGTGGGGTTGTGTCTGCTTGAATGGTATTGTTCAAGTTTCCCATAATCCATTCATTAGTCTGTCCTAATGTGAGGGCAGGCAAGTGTCTCAGATACTGGAAACCATGACACCACTCTTTCCAAAATCCCTCAGAATCACCCTCAGTGGAACTTCCAGATGATTATAGGCCAGAAAGAAAGGACTGCTGTCCCACTTTCCAAAGTCAGCCACTGAAAATGTCATGACTCACAAGGGAACCTCGTCTGGCACACATGCCGTGGCAGGCATGTCCTCAGCGGGATCAATTGCTGGAGAAGCACATGAATCAGTGGCTCACCTAGCACTTGGAAGGCCCCTCATGGGATGTTTTGTCAAAACAGGCATAACAGTGGATCCAAAAATGTTGGGGACTGTGAGAAGGTTACAGGATTCGGCAGCGTCTTGTTCTGTGGGACTTAAGGACACAAGGAACCTGAGTCAGTCCTGTGGTACCCAACAGCCTCACCACCCCTCAATGATAGAATAATGTCAGCTGCTGGGATATGACCACAAACAGGTCACCAAATATTATCACCCATTTGTTTTTCATTGTGAAGTCCATTTGGGGCATATTTATCAAAATAGGATAGAAAAGGGAGCATCGTTTCACGAACACTTTATAGTGCACTATGTATCTACTGAATTGTTATTATCCCTCCACAAAAAATACCAGAACCATATAGGCTGTGGAGGTGTTTGATGGTTTTCTTTGAATAATGGCTAAAAGGGGGAAAAGACTGATGAGAGTGTACTTTAAGAGGCAATAATGACTTTCAATTAACCGGAAAGGACACCCCAACAAGCAGATTTTTTCAAGGATTTTGAGGGTCTATAGATACAGATAGGTATGTAGGTAGAGAAGATTGATACATGTGTATTTTGGGTATAAAGCACAGCTACTCTTTAGATGGAAGAAATAGGACTTTTGGTAATTGAAGTTCCAATTAAGCGGGAAAATTGAAGAGTAAAACATATATGCCAGTGATTTAAAGAGGAAGGAGACACTGAACAAGTCACTTTGCATAACTAAACCGGCCTGGTAACCAGTGGGTGTCATGTCAAGAAAATCATCAGCAGGGCTCCTGAGGGGAAGGCAGAAGAGCCATTCTCCTTTTGGTCTGGGGACAAGATGACACAGTATGCATAAAAATAATGGGATCTTGGATTTCTGTTCATTATGTGTATATATATATATATATATATATATCCATACACACATACATACACACACACATTCCCCCATCCCCCAGCTCATCAGAGCAGTAAATTTCCTGTCCCAGAACTTACTTAAAATCATCTTGGCAATTGTTTTCAGAGATGCAAAGGTAAAATGGAAGGTAAGAGTTCAGCTTCTTTTTCCATCATATATTATTTTCAAATTCTATGATTTTATAGCCAGGAAAGCAAAGTTGCTCTCAGAACCATGGGGGGCCTGGGAACTGGCTGCCCTCAGTCAGTGTAACTGCAAGGCTCCTGTCTAGAATTGACAATATTTAGTTAGTGCCTAGAACTTCTTTTTCTTCTTTTAAAAAAAAATCATTTTATTGGGGCCTCATACAACTCTTATCACAATCCATACATCCATCCATTGTATGTCAAGTACATTTGTAAACTTTTTGCCCTCATCATTCTCAAAACATTTTGGTATCAACTCCTCATTTTTCCCCTTCCTCCCTCCTCCCCCTCCCTCATGAACCCTTGATAATTTATAAATTATTATTTTGTCGTATTTTACATGGCCAGTGTCTCCCTCCCCTGTTGTCAGTGCCCCAGGGAGGAAATTATATGCAGATCCTTGGTTCTCCCTTTCTAACCCACCTTCCCTTCACCCTCCTGATATCCCCACTCACACCACTGGTCCTAAAGGGATATTCTGTCCAGAATTCCTTGTCCCTGATTCCTATATGTACCACTGTACACCCTTTGGTCTAGCCGAATTTGAAAGGTAGAATTGGGATCATGATAGTGGAGGGGAGGATGAATTGAAGAACTAGAAGAAAGATGTATATTTCATCATTGCTACCCTGCACCCTGCCTGGTTCATCTCCTCCCCACAACTCTTCTGTAAGGGAATTTCCTATTACCTAACAGGGCTTTGGGGCTCCAATCTGTATTCTCCTCATTTACAATGATATAATTTTTAGCTTTATAAGGCCTGATACCCAATCTCTTTGACAGCTCTTGGTCACACCTGCTGGTGTGCTTCTTCCATGTGGACTTAGTTGCTTCTGAGCTAGGAGGTAATTTGTCTACTTTCAAGTCTTTAAAACCTCAGACACCATATCTTTTGATAGCTGGGCACGATCAGCTTTCTTCATCATATTTGCTTATGTACACATTTGTCTTCAGCAATCATGTCAGGAAGGTGGTCACACAATATTATTTTTTTGTTCCTAGAACTTCTAATGCTTCTCTGAGAAGGATCAGCCAGGCTCATTTGTTTGGATTTTCTAAGGGATATTAAGTAGTGACTCCCATTCTATGATCCCTCCAGCAGAAAAAGTAAAATAAGACCTAATTTGTTTAGTAAGTGAAGAGTCAAAGTGAGAATCGGGAAGAATTGTGTTTCTACTTTAGTAAGTTATGTGTTCACCCAGTTCTCCTTTACTATTCAGTGCATTCTCAGTGCCCCTGATGGGCATTCTTCTTTGTGATGCATCCTCTTCTTGAAGAGACTTCATGAAGCATATTCCTCTTCAGTCCAGGACAAAAGAAGCATACCTGAGACAAGTCTGTATGGAGGCAGGTATACCTTCTTCTGGAAGAGAAAGCCTCTACTCTTTCAAAGTTTTCTGCTATGAGTGAGGACGGGCTTTTTGTGCAAATGGGTTGCCCTCCATGATTGGCTAGCACAGTATATGGCTCCCGAAGATGTGCATTGATGAAAAGAACAGTGAATTCGTTTCGATCTAATGAATAAATAAATATATGTAGATTGTGTTCTAAAATCAAGAACCTTGCTTTTCAGAGAAGGACGTTAAAATTATGCAATGTTCAAGTGAAATTTAGGGCTCATTTATCAAAACGCACTCAGTTTAACTAAAGTTGTTAGACAATAACCATCAATGCCATATTAAACAGCCATAGTCAAAAAAAGAGTTTCTGATACCACTAGTCTGTATAAATATTCATGCCTCCAGCAAACACACCTTTAAATAAATTCTGTGTAAAAAGATATTTTAGCAATAGTGTCTGGTTGTAGATGGATGTCCTGACCAATAATGAGGTTTCTATTTTTAAAGTAAATTATGAATACTCTATATAACCGGTTCTCAACCTGTGGGTGGTGACTCATTTGGGGGGGGGGGTCCAACATTCCTTTCACAGGGGTCATCTGATTTATAGCAGCAGCAAAATGACAGTTATGAAGTAGAAAAAAAAAGTAATTTTATGGTTGGGAGGTTGCCATAACATGAAAGGGTTACGGCATTAGGGAGGTTGAGAAACACTGCTCTATGTGAATATTGACTGATCCATTTTAGGCTGCCCACTGATTGAAAATATGAGTTGTGGATCATTGAAAGTTAAGTTCTATGTGGTCAGAACATGTTTATGAGAAAGATAGATTCTATGTTTACATCCAGGAATATGAAAAGGAGCACTGATGGGAAATAAGCTAGAAATTGGTAGTTAGGAAGCAGCAGTACACTTAATTCTGAGACCCCAACTTTGCTAACTGTAAGAACAGAGCATATGGATTTTATTTTCACCTGATTAGTACAGATTCTTTCTCTTAATAAGGATATCCGATTTTTTTTTTGGGGGGGGGATCGCTGCCCTCTGTTCGTCTTGGGAGCTACCCAGCCTTGCTCCCAGAGAGCTGCTGTTGGATTTGAACTGCCAAGCCAATGGGCCACAGTCACACACTCAATCACTATAATGATGATGACAACATATGTGTGTGTGTGTGTGTGTGTATATATATATATATGCTTGACACAATGGATAAATGTATGGGTTGTGATGAGATGTAAGAGACCCCATTAAAGGTGTTTAATTGATTTTTAATTTAAAAAAGAAAACTAGAAGAAGTTTATCAAGTGCCTACTCTGCCAGGAAAGCTTATCATCCATTAATTAGTAATCCATGCTGTCTAAAACATTCTTACATGGTGATAAAGAGAGTGAATTGGTCATTAAATAGAACCCAATCTGCTCAGATGGATGGAGACTTTATGTACAGCAGAACACAATGCTGCTCAGTCCAGAGCTACCACATGGTCTTTGGTAAGTTGCTGCAGGTAGATGAGGAGGAACAAAACCTGAGAATCAAGAAGTCACTGCCATTCAGCTAGGTAAAACATGCTTTCAAACGGAAGGCGAAGGATTATGTTGTAATGTTTGGTTGTTACTTTTTAAATCTTCATTTTCATTATTCTTTTCAAGATTGCTTTTTTTTCCTTGAGTAATAAAAGCCCATTTGCGTTATCTCAGAGGCCAATTTTGAAATCCGAAGAAAGCACACGGAATTTTCATTTCCCTTTAAGTGGATAGAGTATGCATATGTGGAAACACAGTATGTTTATATGTAGCTGGAGGTACCTCAGGGAGAATCTAATTGTATTGTTCAGAAGAAGATTACTGCCCCTCCCCACCTGCCAAAATATGGGATAATGACTTTAGCGTTTGATTATATCACCCTTCAGAAGCTAAGAGATTAAAAATGATGCGGATTACACCATTACAGTAAAGGCTCTGTCAGCATTTCTATGATAACACCACACTGTTCATGGTTTATAAGTCAATCATAAAATGTCCTTTTCCCTCTGAGGGAGAAAAACAACCCCAACAATTTGCTTTAAAAGCTCCCACAAGGAAGAGATTTTCAAAGTTTTCAAAGTTGACTGATTTAAATTCAGAGAACCCTTTAAAATTATTTTAAGGATATTTTCTATTCCAGAATTTCCCAAAGGGGGACTCCTTCAATATGTACGGAGCCTTATCCATGGCTAGGTGCTCACTTGGATATGAGTTTGTTATGAATATGACTATCTTTCCATTTCTATGATAATATTTTTCCTGAAGAGGGACACCATGCTGAGCGGGGGGTGGGGATCAGAAAAAAAGGGAGAAGCCCCTCAGTGAGATGGGCTCAAATCTAACAAGTAAGAAGTCTGGCAGGACTGCATGGTGTTTCCTTCCTGTGTACACAGACTCCCTGGAGAGTCCCCAGCAAAACACCTGGGGCCACAAGGATGACAGTTGAAGTTGAAACTCCCTTTCAAAGGCCCTGTTTTCTGTGCCATTGTCCTGGTCTTTCTAGAAATGATTTGATTTAATCTCTTCTAAGGTTCTCCTGAATAAAAACGAAGTCAGGAGAACCACGGAAACCTAACAGCTGAAAAGTCACCTCTCCCCAGTTGTAACACAGACCGCCAGAACAGCCGTTACAATATGACGGTTCAGGTGTTCAGTCTGAACTAATTCTGCCTCATGAATTTTGTCTCTTTCATTGACCGTAATGAGGAGTTATTTTCTTCTATTAAACTCACACAAGCGCAAGTAAGCAAAATCGCATGTGGCCCTTTCTTGATGTGTGTATGACTACATTATCTGTCTCTTTAAGGTACCTGGTATCCATCTTATTGCTCCTTCTCTATCATTTTTGTAGAACTTATAGAGAAATGTAAATTATAGATGTATACATGGGTATGTGTGTATATGTGTGTGTATATAGAAAGGAATTTGGCACTTAAGTAGTGTGTATTTATTTCAATTTCAAGGCAATATGAAAAATACATTCAGACTTATATAACTATTTAAAGGACGATATCTAGGATGATACAGAAATTCAGACTGTTTTTCTTTTTCACTTTTCCAAGCAAGATTGCTATATTTGCTATAATGTATAATTAGTATTACATTCATTTTATTTTTTCCTGGCCTCAACAGTAGGAATAGAGCTTTCATCCCAGTATGTGTGCTACACCCACCCTATTGTTTCCACTGATTCTTTCATTGCTTGACCCAGTGAATTCTGGAAAAGATTTGCAAGTTTGTTCTCCACATCATTTATTTTTCTCTATACTATCGATTTTACACTTTATTGCTTCATGCACAGATTTTAATTCCACAATTGTATCTTTATTTTCCTTGCAATTTTTCCATATTTAAACTCAGTAAGATGACTTTCAATCTCAGAATGCACAACAGACATTCATCCTGTCACATTCATGTTTTATGTCACAGAGTGCATTCCAACAATTTAAACCCTGTGCAATGCAGATGTTTTCTAACATTTATGCTATTCGTGCATGACTATCCTAAGCATATTCTGGGTCTGTATTCACTTTGTTTTCTTCTTGCAGAAATTTTCATGAACTCAATGTTAAAATTTTTATGTCTTTATACTTAGGAATTTTCTATAGTCATGAGGATTTTCAAAAAATACTTGGTTGACCAGTATTTCTTGCATTCCTTACTATTCACCCATTTATAATTTGAATCTTCTTATTTCTTAAATGAAAGTGTTGCTTACTGTGAACATTCTTCTACCTAACTAACAGCTGTATATTAAATGTGAATCTAATTGACAGAGAAATAATTTATGTCTAAGATAGTAAGCTTAATAAATGGAGAAGAATACATGAACGACCTTTTTAAGCTCAAACAATATCAGAATAAAGCATCTAGATGTATTTATGCATATACACATAGGTGTGTGTATCCATAATTCATGAAACATGAGAGATCTTTGTTCAGTTACAGACTACTTCATGAAAATTCTCTTGTTAGTAAAATCCTAAATGAGATGTCCTCACCAAAGGGTCATTGATCATATATACAACTCAAACAATGAAACCCACGCCCCTGGAGTCAGTTCTGATCCAGACGGTCAATTAAGTCCAGCACCGTTGATGCCAGAAAATACCTTCGTACATTTCCTGAGGAGTAGAGGATGGGTTTGAACTACTGTACATGTGATTAGCGGTCTAGCACTTACTGCAGAGTAACATCAAGGACTCCTGTTATCGATACAAAGAAAGCTTCAGCAAGTTCATGGGCAAACGGAATTTTAAAATAATGACTTTTGTCCATGAGGCCTATATGGGTTTGCTTTGATTCAGGGCAGTAGATTTGGTTTGGAATGCTGCACCTGGATATGTGTATGTCAGGTGCTTATAATTGTCATTTCTTGACTCAGTTTAGTCTTGGACTCACTCTAGCTCCTAACCGCTCTATGATCTCTTGCATCCTTGTAGCAAGCCTGTGTTAAGTCTTCACAAATTCATCCTAAGATTAAGCCAATATCAATAAAGCAAATTTCCTCTTTAGCCGAGATGCTCCTTTGCCCCTTGATCTGGATTCCTCTAACTTTTTATTTGCTTCTATTTGTAAATGAACAAGTTTCTGTTTCTTTGGAGATCCTTGCAGTTGTTTGAAATGGAAGTCTTTTTTTATGTTGCAATGGCCTTCCTTCTGAGTTAACACAGTCTTCATTAAATTTAGGATTTTTTTCATTTGAATAACGGTCTCCATTTACAGATGAATATATTTGTTCATGTACATAAGTGCATATGTGTACATGCAGACACAGACCTATGTGTGTATATAGGGGTATATACTGGAGCATCTTTCACAGACAGGGGATAGCAAATAGCGGCTATGGTGGCAAAGTTGAAATTCTGGTCAATATGACAAAAGAAGAACAGGACACAGTAGGAAACTATGAACTCCCATCCACTCCCTTTGGCAGTTAACTTGGAATCTCTCAGGTCCAGTGCAGGGAGGAAATATTGTTATGCATAAATATCATTGAGTGAATAGCATATTGATGGTGAATTTTAAAAAATATTAATAATCAGCCTACCATGTTTTTTAGTAAACATACTTGGTATACAACTATATGAACATTCCTATGCGCTATCATATATTCCTAAAAATGTTGTCATTTTTTCTAAGTGCTGTCCATTTCCTAAAGTAAGCTGTTGTGTGGTTGAGCATCAAAGTATTTAAAAGTCAAGTCCAATGTTTTTTACCCCCATCAAAATGTGTAACTAATCAAGATTTTAATGACTTGATTGAGTTCTTCTTTTATTGTGGCTTTAGTGAGATTTTCTATGTCTCACTGCATTGATTTGGTTAGAAGGTGTTCATTGCAATATAAGTGATGCCTTCCAGATTCCTGGAGAAAAGAAGCTGACTAATGCCACTACATCTGTTGTTCTCCAGTAAAGCAAAAGGGCCATCCTTAGAGCAGCTTACAGCACAGAACTAAAGGAAGGAAACCTGGAAGCCAAACTTTGTTGATTCAAAGGATCATGTCAGAGTCTCCCAGTTCTCAGAGAATCAGATCCCCATCAATTTGCTTCCCAGGTGTGTCAAGATGATGGCTTGTTGTCAGAGGAGACCAGTTCCTGGAGAAGTACATGCTTCTTATAAACTGGAGGGACAGCAAAGAAAAAAAAGGGAGACACTCAGCAAGTTGGATTGGCCCAGGGGCTGCAGCAATGTGTCTGTTCCAACTTAGCAACTGGTGAGAGGGTGGAGCACTATTTCCATGCTGTACTACCAAAACAGAATAAATGTCACCTACCGAAAACACCAAAATGCAAACATACTTTCCTGTTCATGTAAGTAGTCCATTTGTGATATTTATGTAACAATTCAACTAGATAACAAAATGACAACTCACCAGTGTTTACAATTGAGATCACACACTCTAAGAATTGAATTTCGGATAGAAGAACTTCAACTGAGATGTTGGTCAAAATAATTCATTTGGCCTAAATCTATTATTATCTCTTCTATGGAAGAACATGGAAAATCCTGTAGTTGATAAACACATAATTAAATCTGCAAGACATTTCATTTTATCTCACAAAATGCCATAGTTTTCAGATCATAAGATGTGCTCAACCATAAGATACCAATTTTTAGAGCAGGAAAACAAGAAAAAAATATTCTGAGCCAAATAGTACCAGTATACTAAAATATTTATTAAAATAAAGCAAAATATGGTAATATTTAACTGCATGAACTCAACAGTGATGTTAAGAAACATCCTCACTTTCATTTACAAATTGGAGGAGGCAGGAGCGGTGCCGATCATGTTCCCCAACTGGCATGGAGACTCCAGGAGGCAGGCCTTTGCCAGAACATACAGCAATCCATGCAAACATCTGACGACAGAAAGTAGGCGCAAGGGATCATTAACAAATATTCTGGGGTACCACACCTTCGGAATATAAGATACACCCTGTTTCCTCCCTTCCCCCCACTTTTGGGGGGAGAAAACCCTGTATCTTTTGGTCTGCAAATGTGGTAAGTCAATCTTTCACATAATGAGTTAAAAATGGGAGGAGGGAAACCAACTAAAATCTAACTGTGCACTTAACTGTGTTGCAATACTATGCTCATTCTGTTCATCAAATCGTCCCTCTGGCTCATTATTAATCTCACTCTATGTGTCACAGTCAGTGTTTAGTCTAATCCTATTCAAGGGCACTTATGGCAAGCTGAGCAATTAGCCATTCAGTGGCCTCAGCCAAAAGAGCAAACATTTTAGGCAGTTTTTATGAGGAAAAATAAAACCCCACAACGAAGAATGGCTCAACCGTGACTGAATACTGTAGATGTTATGCTTATTAATTATTTAAGTACCTCTTCTGAACATGGCATTAAGCTACGCACTGTTGCCTGGTACAAATGACTCAACTGCTGCTTTTCTAGGGATAACAGTGTAAAAGGAAAGATGTGAAAGATACTCAATTAAAGATAAAATCTGCCAGAGTGAGATAGGCACCTACAGGGAAGTAGGCATTAAATGCACAGTGAGGTTAGAAAAGGGAGGCCCCTCTGTCCTACAAGAAAAAATAGACTACAGGAAAGTGGCTTTCACACTGAGCGGCACCAGAGGGATGCATGGGAGTATAACCTCCAACCTAACTCGGTGCTCTCTAGTGAATTCCCATAGCCATCTTATTGGACTGAGTGGAAGTGCTCCAGTGGGATTCCAAGACTGCAAATCTAAATTTAGGGCAACAGAAAGCCTTTCCTGAGGTGCAGCTGTTGCTCTTGAACTGCAAACTTTGTGGATAGCAGCCCGACACATAACTCACTGTGCCACCAGAGAGCTTTAAGTTGGAATAACCAACCTTTCCCACTCCTCATCCCACCAAATAGTACTGCCATAAAATCCATAATAACTCCTTGTGTCTCTATAGGATAGAGGAGAATGATGCCTTTGTGTTTCCTAGATCGCATATTTTAATGAAAGCAGCAACCTCTTCTATCCCTCTCAAAGTCCCTGGGTTGGGTTAGCAGCTCAACCCTTAATCCACTACACCTTGAAAACTTCCATTCCAGGTCAAGTAAATACACCCAAGTAAACAACAAGAGGAAAATGAATGCATATGACCTTTACCTCGAATGTGTTTCTAGAGTTCAGTAGGCTTCAGAGTCCGTGTAGACCTCCACGTGCCTTGGCAGCAACCTTCCCCTAGGTCCCAAAGGTTCTCAGACCCCAGAGTACAAAGGCACAGTCTGTTTCTGGGTTTTATTTCTTGATGGGTCCTCTATTCTCTGGGCTTCTCTCTCCTTTTAACACTTATAAGGTCAAAGGTGATGCAGCACACACACCCCAGAAAGACTCCCCTTAAATGTATGAAAGGGTGTTACCTTCAGGGTGCTGTGTTCACTCTAATACCCTTAAAACTCCTTGGCTGATTACATCATATCACATCATGGGGGACGATCCTGCCATTGCATAACTGTCAATTGACTAAGACTCTTGACACAACCAAGTGGACAGATACAGATATTTTGGGTAGACACAATTCAATCCATGACAACAATGGACAGAAGTATATATATATATATATATATATATATATATATATATATATATATATATATTTCCTCCAGAATGTTTCTCACAAATAATTTATATACACATATATGTGGGAAAAGCGCATCGGTGAATATATATGCATGTATCTATATGTATACAAATGATTTGTGGGAAATTAAAAAAATTTAATCCAAAGCATGTCATGTGATATTTAATTGTTTGAAATCAACTATTGCTTTTGTTCACGCTGCTACTAAATTTGCTTTCACACCAATAGTCTAGTGATTTTGCTTTCATATGTACAAAAGGGACCTAAACTGCCTTCAGACGTGGTGTATGGACATAAGCACAAAGATCTCAGCTACCTCTTTCTCAAGTCTACACCACCACTCTTTAGGGAGGTGATGGCCCCTGCTGATCCTGGTGCCCATTCTCCACAAACTTCTTTGAGGAGAGCTGGTCTAAGCTGTCTATAGAGGTAGTCACACACACATGGATGGAGGAGAGACTATGTGTCCATGAGTTTCACTCAAAAACTTAGTGGCATCAAGTTATGCCCAGTGAATTCCAACTTAAAGTGACCCAAACGGACAAAGAATTGCTCCAATGGGTTTCCAAGAAAGTAAATATCTACAGGAGTAGGAGAACCTCACTTCCTCCTTCAGAGAAAGCTGATGTTCTTGAGCTGCTATCCTCCAGGGCTCCTTGGCAGATGGCAGATAATCACTCAGTATTCACAACGGCGAGTTCCTGCTAATGTGCAACTCTGGGTCTTCAAGGTGCCAGCCCCATAGCTGTTGTTTTTAGTTGCTATGCATTTTCTTCAACTCATGGTGACCCCAAGCATAGCAATACCTGGCCCTGCACTATCTTCACAGCCAATGGCACACGCGAGTCCACTCGTTTGGCTATTGAATATTTTTAACAAATGTCAACCTAGGGGTTCATTTTCTCAAAACTATGGAAAGCAATGTTCTGCAATGACCCACAGGATTTCTCTTAGCTAATTCTAAGGTTTATATCCCCAAGCCTTTCTTTCTCCTCTAAGTTTGGACATTCTGCTGAAGCCTGTCCAACCTGGGAGACTTTGCCACTATTTTAACTACCAGTGGCATGGTTTCTCAAGTCAGGGAACACCCAAGTCATCATAGAACAAAAAACTGGCAGACTAATGATAGACTACTCCATTAGAGTTCATGTAAATGTACCCCCCCCATTTGAATTGGGCTATTTTGGGGTAAATGAATGAATCAGGGAATAAATAGCAGATATCTTTTACATAGTGTCTATAGAATCTATAAATAGCCTTCAAAATGTTCACTGTTATATAGCTGAAAGTTTATATAGAAGGTCAGTTTATAAATTAATAGCTCATATACATTTTCTTACCTGACACTGATTATAACCCCTAGAGTATAACAATACCTCCCTGCTTCTCTGGGTTTACCATTTCTCTGTGTTCCCCTTTTCCCCTCCTTCTTCCTATCTTTAACCCTGGAGAAATGATGCCCTTTGGGGCATTTGTGCTAGATTTTTTGAATAACTGTGCATATCCCTCATATAATTGTTTCCTTTTAAGACTATCTGTCATGCATCTGAAAGTTGAGCTACAGCACTGAGTTCAATTGCAGGTTTGAGTGAGGCTCATGGTCATAATTATGAAGGTTCCACCAGACTGTATCATACCTTAAGCATGATCTTTTTTATCATTTCAAGTTTTGTTTCACATTTTTGTCTCACTCTCTCCAGGATGTTCTACTGTGACCACTTTTCATGCAGGCGAGCTCTCATTGCTGCTTCTTCTATGTTCAGGGAGGGTTCATGTGGCCGACTAGTCTTTTGAATTAATTTTTTGTTTTGTTTTGATTCTTCTATATTTTGCATTCTTCCCTGCTCCACCTAAAAAAACTACTAATACTCATAAGTTTCCCAATATGAGATGGCTGATCACAGCTTTTAAGGTCTCAGTCACAACTCAATAAAGGAGGATGTTGATGATTATGTTAGTCATGGTTGACTAAAGAAACAAATTCATAGATACTCATATGTGTATAGGAAAGAGTTTTATATAAAGAGTAATTGTACATTAAAAAGACATCACAACCCAGTCCAGATCAAGTCCAAAAGTCAAATATTAGTCCAATATGTCCAGTATCAGTCTATAAATTCATCTTCAGACTCACACAATGCATGCAATGATGCTGAGTGAGGAAGTTCACAGGCCAGTGGGTGGACGGTCTTAGGGATCCAGTGAGGGTAGAAATATCTAAGTGTTGACATGGGTCTCCATGTGGCTCCTCCAGCTCCAAGATTCTGGCTGCGTCAGCGTAGCTCCATCTGTTTTGTTGTCAGGAATGTCTCACAGGGGGTAAAGGTGTGTCCAGCTTCCGGAAGCTATTTATCTCCTTAACACCTCCAAATGAGGTCACCAAGCTGTGACTGCATTGACAGGCTATCCTTCACACCATTCACTCTTAAGACTCTCAAATTAACAACAGATTATGAAATTATCACAATGATTTAAACTTTGTTTAAACCAATGATTTCTTAATAATCTCAATTAAAGTCTAGTTACATGCAAACTGTTCATCTGATGGTTCCCATACAAAGGATATTTCCCAAAGAGGAATACACACACACACACACACACACACACAAAATGAGGTACCCAGAATAAAATCAGAACTTTTTCAAAAAAAAAATATATATATATATATACATACTCACACACAATCTTACCACCTTCAAAGCACTCGCCGCTATACTTAATACATTTGTCAAATCTGTGATTCCATTCTTGGAAACACTTTTCATGTTTGGGTGACTGAAAAAACCTTCTCCATTTTTTTTCTTCACCTCTTCCACATCTTCAAATTGCTTTCCTTTAATTCCCCCTTTCATTCATGGAAACAAAAAGAAGTCACATGGAGGAAGGTTAGGTGAATAAGTTGCATGGGTCACTACAGGCCTGGTGGTGTTTTGTCAAAACCTAGTGCATTGAGATGACTGTGCGAGCAGGTGTATTGTTGTGGCAAAACCACGCCCTCATCTGCCACAAATCGGGCCTTTTTTTTGTTGCACATGGTTACACAATAGTCTGAGAACCTCTAAAGAGAAAGCTTGATTAACAGTCAGGCCTAGTGGAACAAAACTTCAAGTGCAATAGGAGTTGACATTTTCATCAATTCAGGAAGCTGACATTCAGACCAAAGTTTGTCATCAATCAACATTTCACCTTTTCTGGAAAGGGGAAACTCCTTGTACACTTGAGTTTTCCCCATAGCACTGTCATTGGGAGCTCTATTCAAAATTCATAGTCCCTGTGGCATTTTTACTAAGGAGGGAAGACACAGTATCACATTGGCACACTGTTCTCTTAAATTGGCCAACACAAAAAACGAGGTCTGAGCAAAACTGCTTTGACAAAAAAATTCACTTGTGAAGAGAGAAAAGCTTCCCAGGTGATTTCACTAGGTGCACTAACTCAGAGCAAGTTGCTTGATGCTCACCTAGCAGGAAAATGTGCTAGTTCACAAAAGTTCTTCCCAGCAGAACTTTTTTCCCCATTTTGGAAAATGGAATATATGTCTTCTGGTGTAATATCCTTTTGTGACCAAGTATGGCTTATTTCTTCTTTGTTTCTTTCTAAATTACTAAAAATCACTTTCCTCTAGAGGTAAAGAACTCTGTGCTCAATTATTTGTTTTAAATTATTCACTCTGCCTTAAAATCATTGCAGTATATACCCCCCTCTCCCACAGTGAAAAGGCAAACAACTATGTCACAAGAGACAGGGGGTATAGGTTGAGTAGAAAGAGAGATGAGGGAAAGGGAGTTAACATATGGAAGAGAGTCTGAGCATAAGCATATCCAAAGAAGAAGACAAAAGGTCCCATGAAGTAAGAAACCAGAGGCCAGGTTTACTACAGTGAGTATAGAGATACAAGAAGCACATCCAGGGCTGTGGAGTGCAGATTCTATGCAGCCATGGAGTCTCCCTGCATTCCTGAACATAGTGCCTTGGTTTAATACGTATACCTTAAACCTATGATATCCCTTGACATAGTAGGTTTAAGTTGAGCTTCCAATCGAATGGCAGTTCAAAGCCAACAAACTCCGTGAATGAGAATGGGGCTTTCTGTTCCCTCAAATATTGACATATCTGGAACGCCAAAGTCACAATCTGTTCCACTCTATAAGATTCCTATGAATTGGAATCAATTCCATAACTGGTGAGCTCAGTTTCAATTTGAGTGAAAGACGTCTGCTTTGTGAGTTGTGCTCTTTCAGGACCTACACGGCATAAAAATTAAGAACAGCAACTCAGAAGGCTGTACAGGAAGCTTCAGAGGTGTGAGCTTATGGTGATGGGGGAAAGGAACAACTTTTAAAAAGAGGATGAGGACGGATCCACAACCCCAGGAATGCTACCAATGCCCCGAGAGGTAGGGATGGTTGAAATGGTGTCTATTCATAATATTACCAATGCCCCTAGAGGTAGGAATGGCTGAAGAGGTGTCTGTTCATATCCTCACCAAGTGCAACAAAATGCATACCTAAAAATGATTGAGTTGGGGAAAACCTGGATAAGTTAAAAAGATTGAATTGCAATGAAGAGAGAGAAAATTGGTAGAGTATAGGACATTTTTAGGACAGCGAAGCCTTTCCCAATGATGCTGCAATGTTGGGCATAGGATGGTCATTTGTCAAAATCCATATACCTGAACCGCAGAGTCAGACCTAATATAAAATATGAGCTTGAATTCTTACTAATTGGTAAATATCGATGCATTCATTGTGTGATAGATTTTGTGTCAACTTGGTCATATGTGTGGGAAGACTTCCAACTGCTCATTAAGAACACAACCTGATGACATCTTGAGGGTATGTCCTATTTAAAAGAGACACTGTGAAGACATGGTCTTTCTCTTATTCTTTGTCTCCTCTCTGTTTTCTTGGATCCTGAAACTGGCTTCTGAGACTGGTTGTTTTTTTTGGCCTATGGAACGTGAGCTGTCAGTCTTACCATGCCCCTGCTGCCTTGGGTCCATTCAACTCTGCACTCACCAGCCTCTGATCTTCCAGTTCCTGGCTTTACATTTGTACGTGTCAGTTGGCAGCTGAATGAGTCTGGGAGAACTTCCAATTACCAATTGAAAGGTGGACTTGAGTTGGAGTGGGCTGGGCTATCTCATTGATATACATTTCTTTAATATACATATATGACTGACAATGGTTTTATTCCTCTAAAAACACCAGCCTAACACAAGTTGTAATAAGTGTCCTTCAGAAAAGAGTGCTAGTGGTTGCTAACTAAATGGTCAGCAGCTTGAAATCATCAGCTGCTTCCCGGGAGAGAGATGGGTTTTTGACTCCCATAAAGAGAGCAAAGTCTTGGAAATCCACAGGGGCACTTCTGCCCTATGCTATAGGTCAGCAGGAGTAGGAGTCAGCTTGATGGTGTTTTTTTTTTTTTGGGGGGGGGCACTATAGGAAAATACTGGGATATTATTGAAAACGGGGAAATATATGAAAGGAAAAAGAAAGAACAAAAAGAGGAAACAAAAGGAAAAGATCTAATGAAAAACAAAGAAACCAAGGAGAGTGGTGGGGTTTAAGAGAATTCCAAATATGGAAGGGGATGACTTACAGAAAGACTACAAAATAGCACTGAAAAATTGGACAACAATGGGAGATTAGAAGGAAAAGAAATGGAGGCCATTAACTTCTGATGGAAAGAAATCCTTTTTAGAGGTATTTTAAATCTTACTCCTTGATATATCATGGACTACACAATGGTTAACCAGAGACTCTCAGCCTTGAGATAGTCTGTAGATTAATATTTATCTAGCAAAAAATGATAGAACAAGAAATATTTGGGAGAGGAATTTAAATGTTCACTGTCTCTAGAATATTCTCTAACTTCTGGTCATAAAGAGGCAAATTAATATCAACAGGCAGCTTTTTAATTATATCTTCATATCCACATAACAGAACTGACTGCTTAATCACCCACTGGTGGGTTGGCTAAGCTGATAAAAGAAAGAAGTTATAAGAGAAAGATTTATTTTACTTCATCCAGTAGGCAAGCTGAAGCTAAAGGTGTAGTGATAAAGACTTTTCTTGTTAATTACCACAAACAATGGGATAATATTTAATAGATGAATTAGACTGGAAGGTATATCAATGCTTATTTTGTTGTCACGTGCAACTCTGGATTGCTCTATTTGTTGTGTTTTCAGACATTGATGAAGGAAACAAGGATATGGGAGTTATCGGAAGATGGATGTGTGATTTCTATGCCTGGAGACTGCAGCCTTGGTCAAGGTCTCAGTGATAATTATTAAAGTGTGTGTTTGCAGCAGGGTGATGTTAAAAAAAATAAACATGAGAAGGACAGAATAAAGATATTTTATGTTACTCTCACCTCGTGCTTTTTTCTCTCACATCATAAATTGCAGATGGTAGCATTTTCTTAACTCACATTGTAGTTTCACAGGGATCACATATCCTTAAGTAAAATGCTACTCTACTAAATGAATGACTTAATTAGCTGGTACAATTTTTAGAAAAAATAAACATATAACCAATTATATATAAAGTCAACCACAGCAAAAGAAAAGATAAAACTAAGACCAAAGGAAGTAAACAGGAGAAAGAGAAGAAAAAAAATAATTGGTATAAATATCTTAAATACTTTGAAATGGAATAGGAGCTTAATGAACACACCAAAAGTAAGCTGGTGAAAGGAACTATTGTCAATATTTCACTGACTATAGTTAGATATGGTAAGTCATTTTAGATATTCATGATTTTAAAACAGCATAACTAAATTGAAGAGTATACATTAAAATATAAAAATAAACTAAAATCTTTAAGAAAAGATGAAAGGGAGCAATAGAATAGATATCAGTAATTGAAAAATGATCCCTAGCCTAACTCGCCAAGACTGCAAAAAGACAATCAGTCTACCCTAATCCACACAATACATTTTTTTCTTACATCTCTACAGGCAGGATATGAGAAACACTTGTAAAATGAAGCCGCTATGTTTTATATGCAATGAATTAATTAAAAAGTACATTTAATCTAAATAACAACTTGTGCACATATTCATAAATGCTGTCAGAATTACAGAATGCTTAATTTGAAATAGTCCAGAAAGAACAGCGAAAAGTAGATGAAATTCCCAATTAAATAACTTTTCATCATTCATTCTGTATTTACTTTGAGTTCCTTTTGAACCTAGAGGTGAAGATCTAAGGTCCAGGGGATTTATGGGTGGGTGGGAGGGAGAGGAGTGCTTTCACTGGATGATTTGATATTACTGGTACAAGATGTGATTCTAAATAAAGAGACTTATATGACTCCATGCAATTGTGGATAATCCATTAACACACTCTTAGAAGAGCAAAGGAATGATAATTAACATGAAGAGCTGCAAAACACTGTGAGAGAAAGGAGTAAGGGCTCCGGCAAGCTTCACTTCAAACCAGGTGGGAAATAACATTTAGAAAAGGGGATTAGCATAAGATGCGAAGCAATTAGGGGCCCTTGATCCAAATATTCTGGCAGTCATCACACAGAAGACCACCCCAATTCAAGATGGCTCCCCATAGAATGGGAAGATTAGCTCATTAAAGGACAAGGTAATGAGGCTAATGAGAAAAGGAGACAAAAGCCTTTTGGATTTTAGATCAAATACCTTCTATTTAACACAATAAAATTATACACAGTGCGTTATTTTATTACCAGAAAAACACACAGTGATATAGATGGAGTCTGTGCTTCATTCTGATAGTGCTTCCTAATATAGCTAAATTGCTTTCAGGGGATTTCCATAGCTTTCGTTTGTGGTGAGGATCAGATGTCAGTATTTCTCCAAATCTCCTGAAGAAATGTATCCAAATCTTGGATAAGTGTATGCTAGATCAAAGGAACCATTATAAATTTAAATTAATCAGTCTATCCGTCTGTCTTCAATCCTTGCCATGGGATATATGCTTGGCATGCTTTCTTTTCGGCTTTCTAATTCTATGCTTGTCCCCTTGTCATCAGATTGGTTTTCTGGAGCTAGCCTTTGGCAACTTCTGTTCAACTCATTCATTCTTCATTTCTTCCATTTGCTGTAGCAGCTCTACATTCAAGAGCAAGTTTCAAAGTCGCTACTGACATCTACTTTGACTCTGATTCTTTCTTTTTTGTCCTTTAAATAAACTTTTGCTTTCTTACGTACGATTTTCGTGATGTCTGTGTTAGTCTAGGTAGACTAGAGGAACAAATTTCACAGACATGCATATAGATAAAAGGAAAAGGTTTATATACAATGGGAATAGGACATTGAGCCCAGTCCAGTTCAAAGTCATAAGTCCGATAGTAACTCATATGCCCAAAATTAGTCTATAATGTCTCCTTCCAACTCACAAAGTCACAGGTTAGTGGATGCAGAATCCCGGTGCTGGCAGGGGTCTCCTCATGGCTCCTCGTTTCCAGGACTCAAGGAGCATCAACAGCAGAAGCTTCTCATCGCTGGCAGAGTTCTCCATGTGGCCGCCCCAGCCACTTGGTCTGGCTCCATCAGGGCAAAGCCATGTGGTCTCTCCGCCGGCTCCTCCACCTTTTTGGATGCTGCCATCTTGTCTTGTCTATGATTCATTGTTTCTCTAACTAACTCTCAACAACTGGGGAAGATAGCTTCTCATCTTCATGAGGGAAATATCACGAGATTTCCCATAAGTCTCAGAAGAAAGCCATGCCCACATAGAAGCCTCATTGGCTACTCAATGGCTCTCTCCAGATTAACAGGCTATACTGCACCCCTGCATTTCAATCATAAAATTAACATAAACACATGACTGCCACAATGTCATCACACAGCTCCTTATATCTCCTGTAGTAGTTAGTGTCCAGTGTGCCATATCTGTTCTAGACATTATCTTTAAATTCAAGTGTGACAGAGTCAAGGTAGTAATTTGGCTCTCATAAATTTTATTTACTTTTTTTAATCTTCATCCTGAGTTTATAACTAGTCAATTGGTGGTTCCCTCTATAGGCACATTCTGGTCTTATTGTTGAACTTCTTCATTGTTTCTTCCCACAGATATAATCAATTTGATTATTGGATATTCTTTTTGGCAAAGTTCATACTTAAAGTTACATTTCTTTTGTTTGAGCAATTTATGAATGAAACTTGAATAGAAATCTTCAAATTTTTCATCACTAACTGTATTGACTGGTGCATAAATTTAAAAAATAATTGTGGTGACTGAACTTCCTTGTAAGTGTATAAATATTACTCTATTACAGGTAGCATTATACTTCAAGACAGATATTTAAAAAAAATTTTTTGAGATGAATATAGCACCATTCCTCTTGAATGGCCATCCTGATATAATAAGCCATATCATTTTCTACTTCAAAATTACTAATATCAGTTTATTTCACCAACTAATGCCTAGGGTATTGATCTTTATGAGTTCCATTTCATTTATAATTTCCAATTTTCCCAGGTTCATATGGCACACCCTCCATTTTCTTTTTTTTTTTTGGGGGGGGGGGACATCACTGCCTCTGGTGGTCGTGGGTGTTACCCAGTGCTGCTCCTGAGAACCACTGCTGGATTTGAACTGCCAAGACCGTGGGCCACACTCCCGCACTAAACCACTTACACCACCGGGGATCAGCCCCAACACCTTCCATTTTTTAACTCATAGTGGATCTTTTCAGCTTTTATTCTCATTTTCTATTGTGTCCCCTGACCATAGGAAGGAGCTGAACGAATTAGTCCCACCACATCATGATCGCCAACTCTCTTTGAGCAGGCAGTTCTTCCCCAGCGAGATCTTGATTGCTTTCCAATCTGAGGAGCAAGAGTTCATTGTCCTGAAGAAATTTTCCACTGCTATCCATCAAGTTTTCAGTGGTCGATCCCTAAGAAATAGGACAATACATATCTGACATGACAGCGGGCACTGCTATTAACATGAGGTTATACGCAGGTGGCACAACTTCACAAGCTGAAAGCAAGATGCCCATGAAGGTCATGGACTGCAGCTTTCAGTATGGATTTTAACAAGATAAATAAAGCATACTTTCCCAGAGTTGAACCAGTGAGCAGAATCATGATGAATAAAGAAAGGATCCACCCCCTGCTATGGATTAACAGATGACTTACAATTGCTTCATGTGCACTTAAAAGTTGGGGAATGACGAAGGAAAATCAACAATAAGCTGATGCATTTGAAACATGCTGTTGGTGAAAATTATTGAAAATATTATGGACAACCAGAAGAATAACCAAATATTGTTTCAAAGAAATACAGTCAGAACATTTCTTAGAAACCAGGATGACAAAAGCATATAGAAATACGTTGAGCATGTTACCAGGAGAGATGGATAACTGGTAAAGCACACCATGTTTAGTAAAGTGGAAGGTCAATCAAAAACAATAAGAAGACCCTCAACAATATGAATTTACATAATACCTATAGTAATTTAGGGAGCAACCATTATGGTAGTGAAGATTCCACAGGACTGGACAAGGGTTTGTTCTGTTGTAAATAGAGTCACTATTATTCAGAACTGACTGGATGGCACAAAACAGCAATCCATGTATATATTCATCTGTTTGTCATCTCTCTATCCGACAATGCTCTTTGTCAAGTGTTGCTGTTACTGTGTCTTTTTTACATGCGGTGCATAAGTGCTTTTGCATACACTCAACTTCCAATGCCTTCTTTTGTAAGCTTGAATCTTCCTGAAAAGTATGACACAGGGAAAGATCTGAAAATAAAGATTTAGAAGATATTTGAGCTCTGAAGAAAGATGGTTTTCTTGTTTAATCAACCTATCAAACACTTGCATCCCTCTAAACTACTTAACCTCACAATTCCTTCACTTTCTCTCATGCAAAGACAGTTTAATAATTAGCATAAACCTCAAAATTAAAGAACTTAATGCACAGAGAGCCTATCCTTAGCTCAAAACTTGAATAAATATTCAACACTAGTTATTAAGGCATTTTCTCATTGCTGTACCAGAAGAGGAAATGGGAAATTTGTCATGATAAAGGTGTGGGAAGAGTGATATAGAATGCGCATTTGGTTATTTCCTTTTCAAATTTAATAAAAGAGCAGCCAATAAGAAGTTGCATGCCACTGTAATGGCATATTAATAAGCAGGTGTTTATTTTCATGCAGTAAAAATTGTTCATGTCTAATATTAATACAGATAAGAGATTCTTTTATAGAGTCAAGATTGAAGTAGTTATTATTTTCTTCTTCATGATTTCTTTAAATGTGATTCCATCATAGGAATAAGAAGTATTCAAAACAGACCTCAGATCCCTTAGCTTTATAGAATTGAAAGTCAGAGGAGGCTATATTGATGAGGGGAAAATGTAAAGAAAAGCTGCTATAATAAATGACTATATCCTTTGTATTTATGTAATTCTTTTCTATAGATCTGGAACTGACTTTAATAATCTATTAGAGATTGTGAGAAACTCTGGTGAGGTACGGTTATATCAGCCAAGGCAACTAATTTGACCACAAAACTGTATTAAAATGTGCTGAAAACACTCGGCTTATACTAGAGTATATATGATATATCACAAAGGACTATAGCAAGTAATTTGTCTACAGAGCAGTAAAGTGGGCTCAGTTCAACTCACTTCTGTGGAACATTTAGTATACTGGATAACCTTGAATTTAAGAGCACAGCTTGATTGAAGTTCAGGGAATCAGGCAGTTGAGTCTTCCCTCAGGAAGTGGAGGCAGTCCACACACAAACAACAAAGAGAAGAGTTAGTCAACAAGAGGCAACAATTCAGAAGCTTCGTGAAGCAGGCCCAGATAAGATTTCAAACTCAAGCAATGCAAAGTTACAGGATCCACCAGCTCCAAGCTCAAGTGACTTGATTCACTTGGTTGGCTGTCCCACAGGTAGTATAACTCACAAGTTGCAGTAGAGAACTAGCTAAAGCAACCACTCTCTGTTCTGATCACCAGAGAGCAAGAGAGAGGGGGCCAGGCCTTGCAAGCAATTTATCTCTTTGCCCTCCATTCAAACTGCAACCTCATTAATCCCATATGTTCCCACATTGACCAGGTTGGCACAATAAACCTACCCATCATACTTCGGCTGCTAAGTGCAAGGTTAGCACTTCAGAACTGATTTCTGAGCCTGAGGGGGAGGATGAGACTTTCTATTTTCATAAAATGTTACAGTTTGGGAAACACAGAAGGAAAGCTACTTTCTGTTCTATAGGGTCACTATAAGTTGAAATTGACTAGATAGTGATTAGTGTTTTTGGTTATTAGATTTTTTTTGCCTATTTCATGTTCCTGCTTATTTTTTAACAGCAAACACTTATTATTTTTTACAAACATATTTTAATGACACTTAACATCACAGTTTAAGAAAAAAGGGACAAAGTCACCAATACAGGTTTCTTAAAAAGTCTTGGACTGCTAACAGCAAGCTCTGCAGTTTGAATCCAAATACCACTCTATTAGGAAAATATGAGGTTTTCTAGTACTCTAAAGGCATGTTTTCTTAGAAATCCACAGGGACAGCCCTATTCTGTCCCACAGGCCATTATTGGTGGGAATAGCAATGAGTGTAGAATTTGTAAATATTTAAATAGAAATACATATCAATCATGTAAGCATTCAAAATTATATCCATAGGCCATTTCTGTAATTGTCAATGTGTTTCCTCCTTGGAATGATCACAAAAGTAAAATAAAACTCAACACCCCACCCTCATGTTTACACCATTTATTCGAAGGAGTAGTGATGATATTGGTTATCCAATTACCCAATGCTCAACTTGTTGATTCTGATAATAAGTACAAAAATAATTGTGGAGGGCAGAAACAGAAAAGGCTACAATTAATAAGGGATTAGTTAGAAGTTGGAATGGAGAAATGCCATCAGAGTTAGAATTTGCAAGATCAAAATCTAAGTAAGAAAAATCATTAAAAATAAAGAAAATTCATAAAGTGAAAATGTGTGAATAATGTTGTGGTTCCTGAGACAAGCAAAGGAATTGTCCTGGCCCTTATATACAAGATGAAATATCTATCTATCTATCTATCTATCTATCTATCTATCTATCATCTATCTATCTATCTATTTATCTATCTAACTATCATCATCATCATCATCTATCTATCTATCTATCATCTATCTATCTATTTATTTTTTTGGAGGCATCACTGCCTTCTGGTGGTCGCGGGAGCTCCCCAGCCTTGCTCCCAGAGAGCTGCTGCTGGATTTGAACCGCCAAGCCGATGGGCCACAGTCCCACAATCAACCACTATGCCACTGGGGCTCAACCCTGAAATATCTATTTATGCTTCACCTTTTTCTGATTATTAAGGTATAATATTTGCTTATATTCTTCTGAAGATTTGAGACATCTGCCTTCTTTCTCTAATACCCAGCATGCTGATTTGCAGCCACATTACACCAATTTTAAAGTAGATTAAATATTTCGTGAATGAATAGAATCAAATTCAGCATCTGTCAATCTGAATTTTTCACAGAAACATGGTTCTTCAACTTGAATATTTAATGTGATCTGTACAGATAAGGTCATATCATATCACTTCTGTGTTTAAACAAAGAAATATAGAGACAGAGAAAAGTTACAATTTTATTTATTCCTCTTAATAAATAAACTCACAATCCGGTAGTACTCTGATTAAGAAAGTAATGTGGACTCTGTGGACTTCAGCTAACTGGTACTTTAGACTCTGTCTCTTTGAGGAGTGCAGCATCATTCCTAGGTCACAGCAGAAGAGTCTAATTTGGAAACTTCATGAAATAAATTGAACTTTATTGTCCACACACCTGTAACAAAGTAAATGATATGAAAGGACTCCTTTGGACTTATACTGAAATGTTCTCATGGAGGATGGGGAACTTTTTTGCTGTCAAGGACCATTTGGATATTGCTAACATACTCTCCAGCCATATGAGTTAAACATTTAGTTAACTCACCCTAATGTGATGGTTGATATTGCTTCTCTTTGGTAAGTGTGAGTCTAGTTGGTAAATTAAAATAATATTGCTATGAAATCATATACAATTTTGTTAATAAACATAAAATGTGGTTTCATAATGTGCCCTGCATCTTGATTTATAAAATTAAATTCTGAAGGTTGTGCCTCTATCTTTTGAATCCTTACCCTGAGCATAGTGTGCTGATTGAGATCACATACAGATGACAAGTTTGACTTCCTCCTTGATGGGCAATTATGCTTCTCTCAATTGTTGCTTGGGCTTGAGAAACAAGTACAAATCTGAGAGATTCAATCCAGGATGTATGGCGGGTGGGGTCAGATTTTCCAGCGAAATTCTCCTGGAGCAGCCCTTGCTTCTTCAATCATAAGCAGGAAAATCATGGTGAAATACAATCCTGTGACACAACTTTCCTGGTTGTTTTCTTAAAGCTTTCCTCAACCCTCAACCTCACTTCCTTATAAGCCCTCCTGTGAGTCCTAAACCCTTAGTGAACATTTGTCAAGATTATCCCTTGGGGATCTTCCAATCCAGGGAATCTGCTGAGGCGAGCATACCACTCTACCTAGAATTGAACTGGCCCCACAGATGCCCTCAGAAGTCACTGCTTTGATTGGATTTTGGTTTGTACTTGATTGTTTGCTTTTGTTTTTCTATGGCACCATCATATGACTAAGACAGCTCTTCAATTAAGAAACTGAGAAATGCTGACATATTTAATTACTGTGTTAAGAAGAACATTGAAATTACAATGCACTACCAGAAGAACAAAATATTGTTTTGGAAAAAGTATAGCCAGGATGTTCTTTAGAAGCAAAGATATTGAGATGTTGTCTCTTTGACTCTGGACCTATTATCCGAAGAAGCCAGGCAGTGAAAAAGGACATGTGGCTAGGTTAACAGAGGGACACTGAAAAGGAGGAAGACCCTCAGTGAGGTGGACTAATCAGGAGCTGCAGCTATGGACTCAAACAGCAACAGTGTGGGATTGGCACTGTGCTTGGCAGTGTTTTGTTCTGTTGTGCATAGGACCAATGTGAGCACAACTAATTCACAGGCATCTAAAACCATTGAGAGAGCTTGTTATCTAGCAATGCCCCCCCCCCCCACAACAACAGATACATGCTTAAACATGCTTTGTTTGGACTAAAGCCGGTATGTATGAATTTGGAACCCTACTAACAATACTTATTGATCTGCCTTTATGTGTGTGTGCGTGAGTTGCCTTTCAAGGTAGGTCAAATGAGATTGGATAAACAATGTGTTTTATATCTTTAAATATGCTTTTAAATCTCATTGTTACACCACACTACAGCTTTTCCAGAGAGTTTGCAATATAGTGTCTAGTCTCATAATAATGTGTTTATAGTTAAATATTTGTGAAACAAGACTAATTACTTACTACACTTTTATGTACTCTTATCTACTCTTCTTTATCTTTAATTTAGAATCAAAGCCATTAATCCAGAGCCAAGAAATGAGCAATTGCGAGCCCAAATTACCAACTATCTAGATCCCATGCTGTTTTGTTATGCAGACCTGTTACTAACAGAGTTAAGTGACAACAGACCTTTCCCCTGAAAACACTACATAATGTTGTTAGAAAGAAAATATATTAAAGAGGTCTTTCAGGGAATATTAATGACATTTATTTAATTGTAAGAACTTGAAAAAAGCACTTACAAGCAAACAAGGACGTGTTAAAAATGCAAAGTCAGTTACATTGATCAGGGTGCATGTAAAACAAAATAACAGCCTGTGGGGATATATAATGATCAACTTTTTCTTCTGCTGTGTCTGTGTTCATTTTCCATCTCTATCGTCTTAGCTTAGAGTTGACTAGGTGGTCATGAACTCACTGATTTTACACCACTTGTGGTCCAGGAAAATATCCTTTCATGACAAGAGGCAACATACTTAAAATGTATACTGACAACTCATCCACCATGAAACAAGGAGCCTGCACCTTTACAGGACAGATTGAACATGATGGACAGATCATCAGGATACCATTATGAATGTCTATTTAAAAATATATATATTTTTGTATTTTTAATGTAAGTATTTGCCAGTTAGAATGTCTCTCTTAATGGTTCAAGTCAAAAGAAAATGTTTTGGGAAAAATGATGACAACAACTATAAAATATGATCACTACAATTGATGTATGCATTATTATAAGAACTCTAAGAGCCCCCATAAGATGATTTGTTAAATGAAAAATAAATAAATACACAAAATGTATCTCTGAGGTTTTTTTTTTAATGTAAAGCTTTCAACCATCGATGATGAAAATATATTGTATAAAAATACTGATGGAACACTAGAAACAACTCATTTTAATCGTTCAATCTAAAATTAATAGGGATAGATATTCCTGATTAGTAGTGACATTTATGGGACAGGGACACTACCCTGTAGGGTTACCGAGGCTGTATTCCTTACAGAAGACCACGGCTTCTGCAACATCTTTTGGTTAGCAGTCCAACACTGGATCCACTGAGCCTCTTTATCTCATTGACAATAAAAGTGAACAATAGTGAGATTTTACAAGAAAAGAAAGAAATGATATATTCAACTCACATCAGAATGATATATGGATGTGCCCTAAAAAGAAAGAATTGTGTGCTAACTCAAGGACCACTTGCACAAGAAGAGAAGGGAAACTCAGGAAATATTCTAAAAAGTCACCCTAAGTACATACTTAAATATGCACATGTTCCTATATGCTTGTACAAGGCTACATAAATGTCAATATAAACTAGGTGGAACTTGTTGTGTGTCCACTACTTGATCTTAATTTTTAGAGATAATTCCCAAAGAGTTAACTTATGCTACAAACACTGATGTCAGCACTTATAGGTTCTAAAGAGTAGAATTCTACCTCTTGTGTGTAGCATGATTCTGCAGAATGCTTTGCACGATAACTGTGTATATGATGAACACACCTGGTCTTCACCACACTTATTTCCCTTCACTTGTTCTTTCTCATGACTGAATTTGTTTCATTCCCATCTTTTCAATAATAATGGCAGAGACCACGTATCAGTCAGGTCTCTTTCTGGTTGGTTGGTGGGTTTTATATGTTAGTTTTGATTTCCTGACTAAAATTCACTGGGATTGAAATCAACAAAGGTTTGATAAAATTTTATTGAAAGGTATATTTCATATCATCTCTTGAAATGTGTTCCATAATGCAAATCTAAAGTAAAGTTTTCTGCAATAATTTGATTTATCTTTGCACCAGTAATACTACTAGAGTGTGATAATGCAGTAAGCAAGCAAAACACACACACACACACACACACGACTTTATGGCTTATTGTGAGTAAAATTACCTAATTTTTTAAATTAGCACAGCTTTTGTGAGATTAACTATATCCCTATAAAAATATGGACTGTTGTTATCATAATTCTTAACAATTGTATTTATGGTTAGGATCACATTTAGGAAAGAACTGCTTTTGGTATGTTCAAGAGAGATAAGTGTGGTGATACTGCTTGAATCGCCTCCTTTGACTGTTGAAAGAGACTAAATATGGGAACAGAGAAGCTGAGATGAAGGAGATGAGGTGACAAACCTCATCAAGGTTGTTCACATAGATGAGGACCTTCCCCCATTTCCAATGTAGAAAGAAGGCTTTCACCTGTAACACAAATCCCAAAATCCAACTCATTGACATCAAGTGGATTCTGACGCAAAGTAACTTGGTAGACCAGGTGGAAAAGAGTCTGTCTTTTCACAAGTAGAAAGTCTCGTCTTCCTCCCTTCTGCATCATAGCATCACTAGCAAACTAACATAACTGGTTCAATGTAGTTTAATAATCCATGCACGTTTTAAACTATATCATCCATTGCTCAGCCTAGAGGTACCCAAATGATACCAAGTAAATGGTCTACGTCACTTGCCAAAGAATCAGATGCTCCCTGTGCTCCCCCTCTTGCAGATTTGCTTGGTCTCCACAGGAATCACACACTCCATATCCACATCGCCCAATGCGTGGAGCTGGTTTTTAAAAAGATCTCCCTGATCAAAGCACTCAAGTAATCGCTGTCTGCATTTTGGTTTTAACTCCTGCACACCTAGGGGGTTGGAGCCCACTGTGCCTTGGAAAGGCCCCAGGGAACCAAGCAGACCTGTCCACTGGGGTTTCCAAGGCCATCTCATCATGCCAGGAGCAGAAAGCCTCCTCCTCTCAGGAGTATTCTCCCAGACAATTCTTGCTTTCCAAGAGGCAAGCATAAGAAAGATACTATGCATGAAACCCACTTGCTTATCTTCAAGAGGCGCTTTGACAAAAGTGATATATCATGTACTACTGCCAGCACTTTCTATTCTTGCTTATGCTTTTCTCCCACCCCTCCCCCAAAATCGCTTTGAAAATTCAAATTTAATCATTACGTTTTTGAAAGGAATGTTCTGAGCAATCAAAATAAACACACACACACAAGCACACACTCAAGAGCTATGTATTTGTAATGTAAGTGTGCCTGGACACCCTCAAATGAACAGGTGAAAATGATGTATTTCTTTGGCTTGGCTGCAACAGGGTCAGCTGAGATATATTTATTATAGTGGAAATGCTGAGGTCACTCGCTCTGGCATTCTTGCTTTCTCCAAGTGGCATCTCCCTAAAAGTTAAATGCATGACACCATTCCTCACCAAAGACACAGAGAAAGATCCCTCCGTGTTGAATCAGGGAAAATTTAAACAATCATGCTGCATTTGATTTTCTACAGTGATCACACTATAACTTACACAAATGTGCCAACAATCTTTCAAAATATTGGCTTTTATGTTTATCTAAAGATAGGGGGAGTTTTTAAACTCTTATTTTTATGTATTTTTGAAGATCATATTCCTTAGCTATTAAGAAACATTGTGCCAACTGAGAAAAAGGAGTGGGGGCAAAAAAAATAAAACAACGGCACATTATGTAAGGTTCATACAAAATAGATGTGCTATAAACACATCTTTTAATGTATTCAAAAATATCTTATGGTGTAGGTGGATAATTTGGGAGAGCATTTTGAGGAATGAAAGAGTTTAACATGTCACATAAAAGTAGCTTTTATTGATGATCATCATTTGGTTATGCACAGTTTAGGAAAATATGAAGCCCCCCAATTTATGCAAATTTCAAGGCAGAGGTTGCTTGCTTAATCTAATGCCACGCATGTTGGGGGACTTAGATATTGTAAAACAGTAAAGAATTTGTGTTATGAACCTGGTGTTTGCCAGTGTATGTGAATTAATTGGCAAATATTTATCTTAAAAATACCTCAAAATCAGTCTTCAATCTAACATGTAAAAAGAACCAAACAGACCGCCCTTTCCCTGATGACCATAAAGATGGTCATCATTTTTGCCATCTTGGCACATGTACAAGAACCTGTGTGCTTGTGTACCTGTGTACATCAGTCCATGTCTACCTATGTATAAGAGCTGGTTTAAGCAACACATGATCCACCTTATTTTATTCTGCACTTCAAGGAGGGTTTGTATTTTCATAGCATTCATGTATAAAACTATATGCATTTCTCTGGAAGGTTGATTACATGTGTGATTAATCTGAATCTAGAATCAAGCAGGATCCTAAGAAATTCCATTGATGTTATGTGTATATTGAATTCATTAACTAAGCAGTAGCCACTGTAAAATATGCATAGACTTTATAAAATAAGCATAATTTATTGTTATTGAGGCAACGAACACCAGATTTGAAGAGACTCTTAAGACTGAGGATTATTTTCTTTATCCAGACGGAAGACTTCTCTCCTGGGACCTTATTTGCCAGGAAGAATGCTGGGTGGGAAAATATCAGCATCTGGCATGATAATGAGTCCACTCCACAGAAAATGAGTTCATTATGATTCTATTCCTGCAGTCTTGTAATTCACAGTTGTGTGTCATTTGTATACAAATAAAAAAATAGGTATCATATATATAGCTAAACACTGGATATTTACAAGAACAACATTTACAAACATTCAGGGACAAACTGGGAGACATATGCCAAGGAGGCCAGATGACAAAAGGAAAACTGCAGAATTTCCTATGTTCTAAAAATAGCTCTTCTGATTAAAAAAAAAAACACCAAGAAATTCACATGAACACTCACTTCACATAATATTGAATCAGTGAAGCTTTATCTTGATATCAACTAGGAGTAAAAAGATCATGCCATTTTTTATAGTTGACCCTATTTGAAGTGTTTGGAAGACCATCACCATCTAGACTGTGGGCCATAACTGACATAAAATATGGTTTTATGAGTAAATAAATATAATGTTAGGACCTAAAAATAATATCAACTTTTATGCTATTATTTAAAACTAGCAATCATTGAAAATAGTGATTTTTCCATTCCAAAGTCTTCTAACACATCTTGGAGGGAATCTAGACTGGGGATAAAAACGCGTGGAATTGAATGATATCTTGGGCTACAGGACATTGCTCCTTTAAGCAGGGCAATGACAAATAAACATGACAGCATTTGCCCCTGGTGGGTATCTTGAAACAAATCTTCATTGTAAAAGTTACCAAATTATTGCCCCCATCAAAAAAGAATATTTTTAAAGAAACAGTGAGCAATCAGTAGATACAGGTTTAATCAAAACATATAAAATATGTTGAAGACACACACTTCAATGTTTTTATGTAAGTCAATTTAAAACAAATCAAAATAAAGCATCTCATGCAATAAAGTCATTATATCCACCTTATGACTAATACATTTGCTTAACTAACACTAGCAGCTTAAAAAAATAAGAGGCAAAATGTATTGTAGGATCATTTCATGTAAAATAAACAAAAACTACAAAGTAAAAATGAAATTTATACAAATTTAAGCATAGATTTGAGTACATACAGTCACCAGAAAAATAGGAAAATTATGAAGGTAGGATGATTTACATGTCAACATATGAAGGAAAATAATGAGGTAATGTAACATATTTCTAAAACAAGGACCAGGAGAACATATATCTGCATGTCCATGAGGAAAGGAAAGAAAAAGCAACATGGCCTCATGACTAAAATATAAAATGTACATTTAAAGCTATTCCTATTTGATGAATAATATATATGTATATATATATATAACCTTACGCAAAAATGAGCTAAAACTAATAAGATTTAGACAAGTTTACTTGTTAAAAATTTAACTGTAGATACTTAATTACAGAAAATTAGAAATTAATATTAAAAGTGTTGGTCAATAGTAAATGATCCTTCCATGAAATTAGATATGTATGAGGCTTCAAAAATTTACTGGAATAATTTCTTTATTTTTTGTATCCATGTTCCCAAGAGTCTTTTGAAGTCTTCTGGTATTTAGAAATGTGTCCCCTTCACATTCATATTTGAAAATTGACATCAAGTTTGTGTTATCATTAAGCGGACCAACTCAAAGTCCAAACTTATCAAAATCAAGTAGATGACCCATTTGAGGTGAAGTTATAGTACAAAGTAGAAGTCCCCCTTGAGTGCCTGAGAGTATAGCTGTTTATGGGAGTAGGATGCCCTGTTTTCTCCCTCAGAGCTGCGAGTGGTTTCAAACTGCTGACCTCTCAGATCTCAGCCCAATGAATCACCACCATGCCATCAGGACTCCTCAAAAGTGGAATAGGAGGCAGGGAGGCAGGAACTACTACAACAAAATGAACAATCTAGTCTTAATCAAAGCGACAGTACTTGCTTTTAATACCTAGAGCAGGCCAATAGAAGAGAGATAGATGCTTTATGAAAAGTGCAAGTAAAATGTGTGGAATTTAAGAAGCATAATGGGAGAGGTAGTATAGAAAAAAGTGTGATTAAAACTATAATCTCAAATATAATATAACCTCAAGACTAATCTCAAATAGTCAGCAGTCTGTAAGTACTTAGAGAATAAAACAAAGGACTAGTATATTGCCTTCCTAAGAGGTGGTCGTCAATGACACAATCTTGCTTACTGAAAGTGAGAACTTCAAGCACTCCCTAATGCAGATCCAGTCTTCAACATGGATTGCAACTTAATGAAAAGAAAAAAAAAATACTACTGGACCAATAGGTTGCATGATAAATGAAGAAAAGTGTGGCATTATCAAGAACTTCATCTTGCTTAGATGCACAAGCACTGTTGATGGCAGCAGCTATCAAGAGACTGAATGACACATTGAATTGATTTTTCAGCCAAAACCTCTTTAAAGTGTTGAGAAGCAGGACTTTACTTTGAGGCCTGAGGTGCACCTGACTCGAACCATGGTGTTTCCCATCACCTCACATGCAGGTGAATGTTGCATCTAAAGAAGCAGCCTAACTCATTCCCAAGACACCAGGCCTTCTGACACAGGCGTGTGAAGCTGAAATCTCAGCAGCAGACCCCTGCCTTGCCGCTCTGCTTCAGACCAATGTCTGCCCAATGATGTCCCCTGTCTCACTGAGCCCTGTGAGCAAGACGGTCTTCTTCACAACCACCTCCACTCTCTGCCCAGGAAACATGTAAATCCTCTGCACTAAAACATCTGGCTGCCAGTTAGTCAATTCTGACATCTAGTGACTCTCAAAACAGCAGAGAAGTGTCCCCTGGTGTTCCCAGTTCCAAAGCTTTAGACCTTTCCAGGTCATGTTGCTACATGTCTCAGGTTAGGATGTCAGCCTGCATTGGGAAGAGACACAACACAAATTGGAACCCCACATTGGCCTAATATGGATAAGAAAAAACAGCAAATTTAATTTTATTCTACATAGAAATGGAAAATGTTTCCAAATAAAGAACTCACTCTTGGGTTAAAAGAGTCTAAAAGTGTTGTACTGATACAGAATCATAGGAACCCTGTTGGCATACTGGAAAACACCTTGAATGACTGACTGTGAATTCTACAGTGGGAAACCCCCAGTGCTCTAGCAGAGGGTGCCCAGGACATCTGCTCTTGCCAAGGGTTAGAGCCTTGGAAACCCACAGTGGCCATTTGACTCTGCCCTGCAATGTCATCGTGAGTCAGAATTGACTTGAAAACACTTAAGATCACTACAGAATCACTTTCAAAAGAGAGTTGGGGAGACATTGTTTTAATTTTGCCAAATAATTTGAAGTGGAGCAACGGCTGATTGCTTAAGCTTAATACACGATATCATTTTGAAAGATTGTCCCAAACAGGTCTTCATTGTCTTGACTCAGGAATCATTATCGCAATTGTCATTTGTACAATTTAAACACCACCATTGGTTCACACTTGTGGTTCAAGAATGTAGAGTAAAAATACTTTGAAATAATTTGTTTTGGTCTAGACTACAATAGCAATGAATGGATCAATTGAAAATGGTTAAAAATCTAATTTTGGAGCTTCCTGAATAGTTGAATCAAATACATACAAGGAGCATGCGAATCCTTCTGATGTGATTTTCATTGATCTGCACTTGTTAATTCATAATTCCCTTCCTACCAAGGATTCAGTGTGGTCTTTATTACTAGTTCTATTCTTCGGCGATCTATTTCCAGTGTTTTCATTGATCTGCTTTTTGATCTTCTGCTTTTTAGTAGTATTTGCAGCTCATTTTTGTCTCTTGCTTTTAATCAGTTTCCTCAAGTAGAGCTGTTCATCCAGTAGATTTTATTCTTCACCTACTTCGTTATGCCAAGCAGCGGCAAACCATTTGCTCTGCACTGTCTCTCTGTCTGAGGCCACTCTACTCCATGTTAGTGGGTCTCCATCATGCAGCAGTGGATACAGAGTGTCTTGGAACCAAACATGGCTTCTAGAGTATCTCTAAGCATGAAAAGAATATCCTCTCTTACACAAAGGTCACAAACATCCTGGTGCATTCAGTAGAACATTGGAAGTGAGTCCGGCTGATGGGACAGCCTGCTCTGTTACAGTTGATGCTTTATCCACGGTCATGCAAATAGAATCAGAGGGAACAGAAGAAATCTTTGCACAAGATGGGTTGAAACAGTGGCTCCCCCAGTGGACTCAAGCCTAGCAATGATTGTGAGGTTGGTGCAGGACAATCCCGTGTTTTGCTCTGTTCTGTAGACAGCTGTCATGAGTGAGGCCTGACTCCGCGGCATCCAACTTCAGCAACAGATCAGATGAATGGCAACGGTTCTGTCTAATTTAAAAGGCTTGTGTCATGCATATACTGTGAACTTTTGAACCAAATAGCATTTAGTCCTAGGTAATCTATATGACAGTACGTGTGCACAATTTGATATCACTAGAAATTGTGAAATCTGGCCTCCTGTGTATTGGTTTCAGTTCAAGTCATTTATCCAAGCTCTCCTTGTGCCACGTAACCACTGGGAGCCTCTCCATAGATGATTTTGCTTTCGTGAGGACTCCTGATCCAAATAAAGATATCCTTTCACTTACAAAATCCCAATGAAAAATAAATAAATAGAAAGCACAAGAAAGGAAGCTTTAAGCTAGGAAATAGAAATGGAAAAGTTGCAAATGACACCTATGGGGAGTTCCATTATCTGTTGACGGAAACATGCAGAGCCAGCATGTGAAATAACCAGCAGTGGACAATCTCGGGAGGCAAAATATTGCTTCCTTCAAGTCTTGGCTTCACCCAGGGGAGTAAACAGTCAATTCCTTCCAGCTAAAGAGGGTTCACAGGCAAGATATACCATTGTCTCTTTCTTCTGAAAACACAGTTCAGACCCAGGAATACAATCTAGAATCTCACTGGATACTCTTTTCAGAGCTGGGTACTAAAGTTGCACCATTGTCTCATTTTCTTTGTGTTCTTATTTTAATATTCCATTGGCCTGTGTGCTTTACAATGCACAGGAGCTCAGGATCTCCCATCACCATAACGATAAACCCTGGATTCTCACTTGACTTCCCCAGTCTCCAACTCTAATTTTCCCCATGGTTATGTTTAAATAACACCAAACCATGAAACCAGCACACCCATTAGCTCCAGCCTGTCCTTACAAACCCTTATAAAGAAGTGACCCAATAGACCTACCATTGTCCCTAGCAGATGGATAGGGACACTCCTCCAGCCATGCTGCTTATGTGCCACAGACAGATGGCACACACACCTGCCCATATGCTGGTGACTCCTTGGGTCAGGTGGGCTCACTAATGACCTAGTGCATGCCACTGAGGGTCTTCGTGCTCTCACAAAGGTGTTCCTGAGTATTTCATCTTCCAAGCTGGACTTCTTGGTCTCTCCAGCAAGAGAGGCACAGTATCCAGAACTCTGTTGTCCTCCCTGTCTACCGGTTGCTGCTTCCCTGGCTACCTACCTGTGGCCACACTTCATCAGAGAGCTTCAGTAAGTTAAAAGAAGCTTTCAGGGGCTGGTCTTGTGGGGACGTCACTTTAAGTCCCACCAGTTTCAAATTCTGCATGGAGACAATGACGAAGGCCTCACTATGTAGCTTCTAAGGAAATTGAATGCAGGAGAGTCAGTGGGTATGCAAAATCCTTGGATATTTTATTTAGAACCCCAAATAGTTTGGATTTTCTATCATAAGAGAGGCATATTTAGGATACCAGCTTTGAAAGATCGGCACACAATATTCAATTTCACTGTGAAATTGAAGTGCAGAACAATTAGTAATGTAGCTATCTGAATGCTGTGACACTCTTGGGAACATTTTGCCTCACATTCAGTTGAAATTGAGATGGACATTAAAGGTCAAAAGAAAAACAAAACCTGGATTCCTACCTTAAAAAGCAATCTTCTGTGAAAGACAAAGGAATTTCACAAAAAACGTCATGGCTACATGTTAGAGAATATATATATGTATATATATATATATTTATATATGCATATAAACATGGTTTTCTTTAAAATAAAAAAATGTTCACCATAATATGTTCTAAAATCTATGTTCATATAAAATTCATTTATGTGGAGATAAATATTTTATGTAAACATCCATGCTAGCATAAAATTTTATATAAATCAGAAAAGTACTTTATGTCTCATTCATAAAATCATCCATTTCTGCCCAAAGGTAAAAAAAATGTATCAAAGTGATAAATAGACTGATACCATTGTTAAAAATAATGAACCTTAATTAAGGATATAAAATGAATTAATAAAAATAGCACATGTGATTTTTATCTACAAAATTATAAATGTATTTTCCATCTTTGGAAGTGGAAAAATGATTCTTAGTTATTTCTGCTGTTTATAACTTTGTAACACAATTTGGTAATAAAAAAGTCTAGTTGTGTATATATAGGAATCGGAAGGAACCATACCATGATATTTCTGAGGAATGGGTAGTTATGTAAAAAATGAAGTTAATGCAGAGGAATAACAATTAAATTAAATTAATTAAAGCAATTAAATTCAGGAAACTTGCTTATTTATTCAGTCAGAAGCAGGAAATCTCAAATTAAAAGTGAACTTAATCTACCATCAAAAAACAAAAGTCACATGCAAAGGATAAATAGGCAAATATTGATAATAAACAAAGTAAACAATTAATTTAATTGGCATTGGATGAGTAAAAAATCCCTTAAAATCAACAAGAAAAAATTGTCCTTTAAGATATTTCCCTTTAAATATTCGTAAGCAATATATTAAGAAAAAGAGTAAGGCTACTCTTTCCTTTGTTCTTACCATTAAAAAAAAAGTGCCAGCAAAGTATGTCAAAGAGTTGGAACCTTTTCATTAAATATCATTCACACCTAATCATCCATTTGAGTGTCAAGATTCTTGATCTTGCTTCAGTTCACATACATAACCAAATCTGTTTTGATTACATTTGTTCAGCTATTTATGACATAATAATTCATGTAGGAATTGACTCTTCATTAGGTCTTGTTATCAATCACTGATTTCTTTGTTCAGCTATTCCACAAGTTTCTTTTTTTCCTGTTCACACATTTTATCTTACATATTAATGTCATATTTTGTCTCTTTAGTTCTCTTCTTTGTTTCTTCTGCTGCAGATTTCAAGTTTGCAGCTGTACTGCCTCACACGTCCTCTGTAATACAGATCTTAAAATTACCGATGTCGGATTTATATCTGTCTCAGTTTCTTTTGATTTGAGTCTCTCACCTTATCACATTTTTCATCTCTTATACCATAGCATATTTATGGCAGGCATTTTACTGGAAGCATAGAACAGATACATTCTCTATCTTCCTTTCTAACTCTGGGGCATGATGTTCTTCTTTCAAGTGTTAATTTTTTCTCCTTTCTTATACTCAGACAAAAACGTTGTCCAGAATCTGATTGTGCCTACATTTGAAGTGTGTATCTTCACGTTGGTTTTCTTTCTCGTTCATATTCATTAGGCTGCTCAGTTAATAGACTCTAACCAATGACTCTCTAGGCACCTTCAGGATTTGGTGGATTATGTTGTGGACCGCTGACCAAAAGGTAGACTAACTCCGAGGCTGACAGTTTGTAAGTACCTGCTGTTCTGCAGATGAAAAATGATGCTTTCTCTTTCCGCCCTTAATCAGTCTCAGAATCCCAAGGAGGCAGATGCATTCTATCTTCTAGGGCCCCTAAGAGTCAGAATCAACTCTGTGACATTAAGCAACCAGAGAAGGGGGAAGAGGGAGTGGGGTTGCGGAAGCAACTGCTAGACAGTTTGTCTTTGTACTTTTCTTTATGTTCATAGAAGCTTGTTTGCCTTATACCTACTCCCGGCGCCTTTGTCTCTGCTCTCCATGGAAGCCATTCTATCTGGATGTGGGATGTGTCCTTTGTGGGGCTGATAGCTGCAGCTTTGGTTCTGAACCAGCCCCACATTTCTGACACATGCGACATTCTGACCCTTCAGATACCCCTACTCTAAAATCTCGCATGTTCACATAATCAGAAGTCTTCCCCGACACTCCGACTCTTTCCTTGCCATCACAAATGGGGCTGTCAACCACAAAGTCAGCAGCTTGAAATTACCAAGCATGCCATGGGTGTAAGAGGAAATGGTTGGTCCTTCTAAATACGGTGGCCTCAGACACCCGCAGGGCACTTCTATCCTGTCCTAGAGGTTCTCCGTGAGTCACAAACCACTGGATGACAGTGAGTGACTTGGGGTTCTTACCTTGTGACGGTCTTGCTGTCTCAATTCTTCTAGGTAGCACAGATGTTCATCAGTTGCAGAGACTGACATTGGCTCTGTGGCCAGCCCTTTAAGTCTTACCCTAAGCATTCAACACTCCATCTTTTGTGTGTGTGAAGCTGCTCTTTTGTAACGTACAACACTGAAGTAGGTTTGTTTGTGTCCCTTCTATTATTTTCATTTACTTTACTTTTGAAAAGGAAAATTGAATGTTGGGATCCCCCATAGGAGCTGAGGTCCCCATCCCCCCACTGCCCATGGGACCATTTTGATTCACAAAGACCCACTAAGGCCAAGTTTCTGAGGCTGGAAATCTTCCTGGGAGCAGACAACCTCATCTGTCTGCCTGAGAACAACAGGTGGGTCAAAACCACTAAGCTTCTCCTCAGCAGCCCAACCTGGAGCCTGTCAGGGCTTGTGCAGTTCTTGCATGACCAGGAGAGAAAAACAATGAGTTGCCAATAGGCTACAGCAGTGCTGTTGTTCATGATTGTAGCATTATTCCCAAACTGTTTTTCATTAACCAAATATTCGCCAGCATTGCCTCTGCATCCAGAGTCAGAACAAGAGGGGCAACGCCAGAGGCAGAGTAGCTTAAGATGGAAAAGAATCTCAAGTGGCATTTGTCTACAAGCCTATATCAAAAATTAAGAAAGCAATTTCAAGCAAACATTTTTGCATAAATGATCTTCAAACTGTGTACAAATTGAGTACAATGCCAGAGGTCTGATACTGCCAAGTATTTTGCAAAATAAAGAAGAACCATCATGTAAAACTTGACTCTTACCTCCAGAGCCTTGTGCTATGGTCTGAACGGGGGATCATGGAGCGCATGCCTGTTAGCTTAAATGCTCTGCCTGGCTAATTGAGAGATCAGCGCCTCCTATTAAAATGTTGCAGGTATTCTGGTTGAAAAGAGGCAACATCGTTGGAAGCCATTGACAATTTTTTCCCCTCAGTGCTTGTAACACTTTGGTATTGTGAGAAATGAGCAGGCAGTTGGAGAAATTTAAATTAAGGCAAGAATAATAAGCATATTGTGCAAAATGATTCTTTAATCTGACTTGCCTCTTGTTTACAAAGTACTCTCCTCTTGATAAATTTATTTGCATGACCAGTTTCTATGGGGCATTCATGCTGGAGAAGTGTTTTAAACGTTATCTTCAAATCATTGCTTTGGGGATTTAGCAACTCAACCATTGAAATCAAAGAAGGTAGAAAACTCTTGGATTATCAAGTCATTCCCAGTAGATAGGTAGAGCAGATTCATGAATTAAATTTGATGTTTATGTTCTGCCTTACTACACAGATGTCTTGTTGGATTTATTCTTTTAAAGAAAGTGTACCAATGGGTAGATGTTATCTTCAATTTTCTCTCAGCATGGTCCTTCATCCTTGTATCCTTGATTATATTAAAGGATGGAAAGTTTCGTGTGCTTAAAATGAGAAGGCACAATTTGTTATAAATCTAATAATTTTATTGACCTGACTTTTAATCTTTAAAATATTTGTAACATGAATACAGTATCCAAGCTAGAAACTAGAATACAGTTTTTATAGTCTATCATTTATGTCAAATGAAAATTTCCCTATGTAGACAAGTCATTCATGACTTTAAACATGTGCTACTTTATCATGGTGTGGGATTTGAAGTTATTTGACCCACATATATTTTTCTATGTGTAACTTTCTTTTAAAGAAAGTGTAGTCATTATTCCTTTACTAGAGAATCTGAAATTAATGTAGGTGCAAGCAAAATTGTCTCATAGACTAATAATAAATACAAAACTACAAACTGCTAGTAGAAGTTATTGGGGTTCACAACTACACTGACTTCATTCACCACCGAAAATACAGCTTCTTTCATGGGTAATGTGTAGAGGGCTGCTCACCCCATTATCAGCAGTTCAAAATCACCGGATACTCTGAGAGATGGCTCTCTCTACTAATGCAAAGATTTACAGCCTTAGAAGTGACAGGAGCAGTCCTCTGTCCTTTAGGTTCACTATGGGTTCGACTCAAAGGCAGTGAGAGATGTAAGACTAGCAGAGTGGTGGTGGTAGTGGTGTTAGTATCTTCAAGTGGGTTCAAACTTATATTGATCTTATAAGTATAATAAAATGAACTTCTGCTTGGTTCTGTGCCACTTGGTTGAGTTTTGTGTTTGCAGTCAATTCATCTCATGGATACCACTATTATTACTATTTTCTTTTTAATGAAGCTCAATTCTGTGAATGAGCCATGGACGGCCAGAAAACAAATAAACCTGCTTTTTAAAAAAAAAACACACAGTCAGATTGTTTCTTAGAAGTGAGGATGGTAAGACTTTCTTAGGACATCTAATCAGGAGGACCAGTCCTTGGAGAAGGGTATCATATTTGGAAAAGTAGAGATTCAGGGAAAAGGGGGATTGGATTGACACTGATAAGCAACAGGCTCGATAAAGAAAGTATTTTGATGATGGGTTAAGACTGACCAGTGTTTACACCGGGGCTTCAAAAAAGCATCCCAAAAAACTTGTTGAAAAATTTCATTAAGGATCCCTGGTTGTATAATGGTCATGAGTTGGGCTGCGATCTGCCTGGTTGGCAGTTTGAAATTGACAGCTGCTCCAAGGGAGGAAGACTGGACTTTGTACTACTGAAAAATATCATTAATTTTCCATTGAACTTTCCCATGAGCCTTTAGAAATTCCCTCTTTGTAGAGCCGCTCATAGTCAAAACTGACTCCATGGCAAATATTGAAACAAATATTAACAAGCATTGAAAACTACAAACTTCCTAAAAGCACATTATTAAGTAAAATACAAGTTAACTTGTAATAATATATCTACTTCAGAGTATTTTCATAACATAAAAAAGACTCTAAAAGTGTCAATATATGAAACATAAATTGACTCATGGTCTGAAAGAGACTGGTGGACTCTCCAAGACTCTGACCAGTGACCATCTGTGATATCTGGAATGGAACTCTTTCACTCCATGTTGGAATCATCAGCCATAGACCACCAAAGGGGCTGCATGCATTCAAAGGCAAAGGGCGAGAAAAGAGGAGGACTGGAAACAGCAAACACAGGAGCAATGGGATAAGCAAAAATACATTTATTATCATGGAAACGATGAATCAAAAAGTGCCTCAATTGCTGAATGAAAGAGTCTGAGTCTGTTCTGTTAATATTCACCTAAATCATTATGAAAAGTCAAAAAAATAATGAGAGAGAGAGAAGAGAAAGGGAGAATGCAAAGTCAAGGGAAGACCAGTCATATGAATGAGACAGAGATTTGGAACTAGAGAATGGGTATTGGGTAGGTGTGGATGCTGACAGGGATTACAAGGCAAAGACTGGATAGGGACCTACAGAACAAAGGTGGGTCTGGAGAAATCGTGATTTTCCTGGAAGAGCATGACATCGATGGATAGCATGTGATTGAGATGGTGGTGAGATCTTTCCACTTGAGGGCCAATCACAAAATACATGCAGGTATGCATATGATCGTTTACACACTTTATTCAGTATTGATTACTTTCTTTAAAGGATATTTATTTTCACAGAAATGACATTGTGTTCTGAAGCTACCCAAAACACAATGTTCCGTGTACTCACTTAAGGAGTGTGTGAGTTGGCTTTTTCTTGTTGGTTGCTACAGATAAATGCAATGTCATATCTTTATATACATAATTTATGTCCACCATTTAAAGAATTACTAGGAAGTTCAGTCAGAATATGCCATTTGGTAAAACCTATGGTTTCGGTAGCTATTTTCTCCTAAAAATCATCTGTATAATGCAGCTGTTAGAGACTATCTCTCCCTGATATGATTGCTATAAATTACATTATCCCAGATGTCCTTAAAAGGAAAATCAAAACACATGCATCTGGTAAATTTGACAAGGTGAATGTGACATGTTCAGATTGGTAACATTTTTCATCTGAACAAAAGTACTACTGAGAACTCAGAGAGTTTTTTTTTCAGGACTGAAAGCTAAATTAGACAGCTCCTGAAAATTAAAAACAAAATGCATACATTATTCTTAAAACCTCCTGAATTTTCCTGCTCTTCTTTGATCAGATGCTTTCCTGATTTAAAGATTAATTAGAAAAGAACCCACTGGGGTCCTTGATGACCTACATATGTGCTGATCAATCTTCCCTGTTGGTCTAGGGTCCTAGGTGGTCTGAAAGAAAATTTTAGTTACCACCTAGGGAGTCAGTCAGAGGTAGGGATATAATAATAGGATTTGTAGTCGTATCACATTCAAAAGAGACTATGTTGTATCAGAAGCATTCTTATGTTAATAGAAAGCATTCTGGATTATGGAAAATACATATTTCATTTTTTAAACTGTAGCATTACTTTTAGATTGAGATAGACAAACTGCTAGTGACCTTGGCGGGCCCATTCTGAGGAGGGATGAGACAGAATGTACCATGCTGAGCTAATAAAGGCGACATTTCCTAGGAAGCATTACTCAAGAATACCATCAGGTCACCTTGTACCTAATTCTCAAGCATGGTGGTGGATGCATAAATTGCAGATTCCTAGCTCATGTCCAAACTCATCCCATCTATGTGGAATAAAATGTTGCCTTTCACAAATAGTCAATGAGATGACAAAGTTATTATTCAGAGACATGAGTAATGGAGCTGGGTAGACAAGCAGATTCACAAACTCCTCCTCAGAGTTTGCATTCCTGACCCTGATTTCATCATGCCTGTGACCTTTTTATCCCTGTTTCATGTTTAACATTCTAAAGAAAAATGTGTTTGGCCCTTTAAAGCCATGTAACTACTTGGACTATTTGCACTTAATGAATCCTAAAGCATTATTTGAAAGATAATTCCATAGAATGAGGTAAATTAATGCATGTCCCATAACATAAGAAATATCAAATACTTCTTCTAAATGTTAAAGTATATCATTTTATTAAACACTTGTAGATAAAAAGAAAAAATCTTGTAAAGCGTTGTTAGTAGCTCTATCACTGTTTATATTTGATGTGAAATATGTATTTGCTGATTTAGTCTTTCATGAAATGTGGTAACTACATAATCTCATGTCAACTAGAAGATTTTTAAGAAGGAAGGAGTGGAGTCAAGTCTGCCAATCAGGTCACAGCTTGATGCCTGTTTGTGGGCATATCCTTCTCTTGAGGATTCTGGGAACATCCTCTCTCCATGCATGGAGGTGGAACACACATTCTCTTTGTTCAACTTCTTCTTATCAAGCCACATGAAGCCATGTAGATGCGTCCACCACCATTTGATCCAAAAGATGTTTCAGCCACTGCCAGCAATCTTCCTACATGTGACTAATTAAGTTTGAAGAATGACTTATGGCCTAGTACTAGACTTTTTATCTAATATCATACATATGGATTTATGATCTGGACTGGATTAGAATGTGTTCGCCATATACAATTGCTCTTTGATATAAAACTCTCTCTTTTAAACATCAGTGTCTCTGAATTTGTTTCTCTAGTCAACCCAGAATAACACGTCAACTGTGAGAAGAAAAAAAAAAGGCCAGTATGTTAATTCCAAGAAACATAGAGACTCTTGGCTAATGGAAACGTTGACAGATCCAGCACTCCATGGGATGTAGAACGCTGCTTTTTTATAGACTTGGAGACTTGAGAGGGAAGTTCTACTTAATCCTAAAGAGCTGCTATGAGTTAGTTGACTTAACCCAAAGATTTGATTTGATTTCTATGGATTTCAATTTATCATCAGACTATAAGTTCATAATTATGATTAGATAGATGATGTAATGCAAATAGTGAATGAAGAAACAGATAATATTTAAACAAAGATATGACTAAAGTTTACTCACATGTAGAAGTTGTTTGTCCCATATTTTCTTATTCCTTTTTCAAGGAAATGAATCAACTCCTCTTACACTTAAATCTGCCGAACTCACCCACAAAGGTATCATGGGAGCCCTTTAAATCTATAGTGGGACTCAAGCTCTTATATGTATTTGATTGGCTCAAAACTGGACAGGCAGTCTGTAGAGGTTAAACTAATCATGTCATTCTCTAGGAAGGGCTAAGACACAGGATGAAGAAACATTATACATTAAAGTGCTCTTAGTGTATTGACAGGAAAGCTATTTATCATGGCCACTTCTCTTTAGATCATAGCAAAAGACCAAGTGACCATCTATTACAAACAAAGTGATAAAGCTTATAAACTCTAACTATAGGTAAAGTAGTGTAGGGACTTGAAGACAAAACAGACAACAATTCTGTCAGTTCGTGTGCCTGATTTTGACCCCATATTTTCCATTCAGTACACTAATGTCTTTATAATAGATTTGTATTTGAATTACTCTTTTGTTTAACTAATTCAAATTGATTTTGATATCCATCATCTAAAATGTCTAGACCTCAGTATCATTTCTTAAAATATTTAAATTGCATATAGGGAAAACTAACACCATTGAGTTATATGTCTTAGTCCTCTGAATAGAGCTTTTTACTTTAATTCTTAAGCCCCAGTTTATAAGGCAGGCTATTTTTTGAATAAGGATTAACAGTAGTAGGAAAAAACTTGAGAAGTTATTTAGCAAAATATTATACAAGTAAATACATATTTGACAGCTGATTTAAATAGTGAGAGCTAATAACATGTTACAGGAAAATTTTAAAAAAATAATTATTAATTATCTATAGCTGGACTTTGAGCCTCTACTGCACCCTTCTTCTCACTAACATCAATAGGATATTTTGTCTTATGTCTTTGATGCCTGTTATCTATCCCATTGACACCTCATGATCATATAGGCTGGTGTGCTTCTTCCATATGGGCTTTGTTGCTTCTCAGCTAGATGAAAATTTGTTTATCTTCATGTCTTTGAGACCCGTGACACTACTTCTTTTGATAGCCAGGCATCATCAGCTTTCTTCACTGTATTCATTAATGCACATATTTTTGTCTTCAGTGAACATGTCTGGGAGGTGAGTATCCCAGAATTCCAGGCTATTTGAACAAAGTGTTTTCACATTGAGGAAGTACTTGAGTGAAGGACCAGTGATCATTTGCTGTCTTAGCATTAACAAATAAACAACTTTACATAGATCACATTACCTATAGTTATATATAAATAATTGGGCATCCCCTTATAAAAGGGTCACAAGGAAGAGACAAGTCAGTCAGAATGCAGCATAGTACTATTGAAACATGCAACTTTTGTCTAGTTTTTAATGGCCACCATCCAAGCCCCCCCCCCACACTACCATGACCCAAATTCTACCTTACAAATCTGGCTGAACCAGAGAAAGTACAGTGGTATAGATAAGACCTCACACACAAGGAATCCAGGACAGATAGATCCCTTAGGATCAATGTGTATAGCAAAACCAGGAGGGTAAGAGGAAGATGGCAGGAGAAAAGATTAACCAATTACAATGATCTATATATAACCCCATCCCAGGGGGACAAACAACAGAAAAGTGAATGAAGGGAGACAGCAGTTTATGTAAGACATGAAAAAAAATTATGATTTATAAATTGTCAAAGGTTCAATGAAGGAGAGGGTGGAGCTGAGCTGATACCGAGGGCTCGAGTAGAAAGACAATGTTTTGAAAAGGATGATGGCAACATATATAGAAATGTGTTTGACACAATGGATGGATGGATTGTGATAAGAGCTATAAAAGCCCCTTCATAAAATGACTTTTAAAATAAATAATTAAAATGAATATAATTATCAATGTGTCTAAATGAACTTAATAAAATGGCATATTTTAACATTTAGAAGAAGTCCTGGATGTTCCTTATGTTATGGAACATTCATTAGTTACTCATTACAGATGAAATTGTCTCCCTAGTGAAAAAGTCTCTAAGGATTATCTAACCAAAATTCACTATTAAATTTTTCTAAATTTTTGTGGGCATAATTTCAGGTGGATAACTGTCTTGTGAGGGTTTGTGTGTGTGTGTGTGTAAAATTGTAACATCAGTTTAAGTGATACAGTTTAAGTTGTCTGGGTTCTTTTGGAAAGAAAAGAGAAGTGAATTATTGTTACCTCTTAAAAGCCTAACTTTCCCTCAGGCTTCTCTAAATTTCCTTCTGTCAGTCAATTGATTGACAAAGAAATATTTGTCCATATTTCAAAGTCATGGAACTAAAACTTTGCACCCAATTTTACAGTTCTGACAAGAGTTGTTGGATGGTTACCTAGTCTTATGCCATCCTGGGGAGATTAAGAGTGAAGCTGTGGAGTCCAACCTGTCAATCAATTCACAAAGCCTGATGATTCCTCTTTGTGGCCATAGCATTCCCTGGGGATTCTGGGAACACTTCCTCTCTCTTGATTCTGCCATCACAAGAGGTGGGAAGTGAATTTCTCTCTCCTTATTCTTCTTTCTTATTGACAAGTCATGTGGTGCCGCATTGAGGAAGCACACTCAGAGAGCTGGAGGAGCAACTTGAAGACTCATGTCAACCCTGAGATGCTTCCACCGCTACTGAATCCACAAGACTTTTCACTAATCAGTCTTTGATCTTTCTGCATTCAGTATCACTGTGAGTGTTGCATGAGTCTAGAGAGGAACTTATGGATTAGTATCAGACATATGAGCTAATATTGAACTTACGGACTTGATCTGGACTGGACTGCGATGTTTTCTCCATGTACAAGTGCTCTTTGATATAAAGCTATTTCTTATACATATCTAAGTATCTCTGGATATGTTTCTCTAATCATCACCAATAGTACAAGTAGAATGCCCAATTATGGGAGCAGCTAACACCTAAAAACTGTCTATCAAAGCTGATCTCCAGAAGGTTACATTATGCTTTTGTAGAATCTCCCTTTTGACTACAGGGGCACTGGTGGTATTGTGGATATGCTTTGGGTTGTGCTCCTTAAGACCAGCAGTTCAAAATCATCAGCCACTCTCAGTGAGAAAGATGAAGCTTGATACCCCTGTAAGCAGTTACACCACAGAAATTCACAAGGGCCAGTTCTTCCCAGTCTTACAGGATCACTATGCATCAGCCTAGATTCGATGGCAGTGAGATTGAGTAAGCCTTTGAAGAGGACTGTATCAGCCTCTGGTGCTTTTGTTACTTGGGAAGCCATCTAACCCCACGAGTAACAGATCGAGTGGATGAAGGAGCTAGAAGTTAAACAGGAGCTCTAGTCAATGATGCAATGCAATCAGGACAGTAAAATCATCTTTGTTGTGATGTATGAAGCACCACAAAGCTGGTATTACAGTATATCCAGTTAGAGACCATATATCTAGAATATGATTTCTTACTCTTTTCTGGGTAGCCCTTCCAGGCAGTCTAACAGTGGATACCGGGGAAAGAAGAGGTGAGTGTGAGGATGACCATATTGTTCCTTCCTTTCCAAAAATAATTCAGATTTTCCTGCCCAATGTACTGGAATGCCTACTAAGACTACTTTTAAAATTTCATTCTGTTGCTGAAAATGTTGTTGAAAAATTTTGATTGAAATACTTTTCTTTGTACCTATAACACTTTTTAAATATTAAACAAGAATGGCAAGAATTATTCTGGAAATAAAGTAAAAGGGAATTGATTTTGACATAAGTACTGTGTTTTTAAAAAAGTATTATACACTAACACTGAAAAGTGTATCAGAAACTTCTAAAATAATTCCATTATCGTAAGGACAGTAGTTTGAATGCACCAACTGATCTGAAGGAGAAAGATGAGGCAGTATGCTTTTTGGGGAAAAAAAGTCAATTCATGAAAGCTTAGTGAGCAGTTATAACCTGCCCTATAAGATCCCTATGAACTGACAGTAATCTATAGCAGTGATGTGTTAGTCCAGGTAGACTAGAGAAACAAATTCAGTGACACTCATATTTTTGAGAAAGAGAACTTTATATCAGTTAAGTAGCTATGCATAAATGAAGCATCCCAACCCACTCCAGATCAAGTCCATAAGTTCAATGTTAGCCCATAAGTCAGATACAGCCTATGGGTTCTCTTCAGACTCATGCTGCACATGGACTGATGTCGGATGGAGGAAAATCATAAGCCAGTCCAGTGGATCCAATGGTGGTGGATGGATCAGCATGGGGCTCTTCAAGAAGGAGAGAGAATGTCTACCTCCAGAAGGAAGAGATGAAGTTCCCAAAATCCACAGGAGAAGGTCACACCCACCAGGAGATACAATCAGGCTGTGACCTAATTGACAGGATAAAGTCCATCTCTTCATTCTATTGATCAAGTTGACATGACATTGTATAACTACCACAGTGGTAGTTGCACTACTATACACACACACACACATACATACATATATAAAATTATATATATAAAATGAACAGTGAAAGTAAAAAGTGAAAAGTTAAGTAATAAGAAAATGAAAGGATAAATACTATAAATCAATTGGGTATCTCTTATTTAAAAAGAAATTGAGTAAGAGCCCTTAATAAAATGATTAATTAAAAAAGAAAAAGAAATTGATGTGTTAGAGATGTTACTATATTTTTTAATTGACAAGAGGGTATAGAAAACTATGAAGTTATAAAGTAAAAGCAACAACAAACAAACCTGGAAGAAAAATACCCAGAATTTAGAAACTCAGATATTACCATACTACCTATCTCTAAGAATTTTTACATTAACATGTTGGAAAATTTAACAAGAAAGCTATGCTGCCATGTTTAATATTAATGAAATTCTGGTCTATTTGAGCTTTTGTTTTGTTTCAGGAAGCAATATTCTTTTATAAGACTCTTCCTATATATTTTTAAACTGATAAGAACAGATACTACACTTTATTTTAGCCAAAAGACTGAGAAGCAATGTATTTTTGAAGTAATAGATTTCATAGCAACATCGGTCTTCTATGGCTCCATTGTTTTGGTTAGATTACACCAAGTCCATTCCAACTCACAGAGACCCCAGGCTTGCCTAGCAGAACAGAGTATTTTCCCACCCAGTGGCATCTTCACCTTCTTGTCTCTCTGTGAGCCGTGGTAGCAGTCACCATGTCAATCTATCTCAGCAGGGACCTTCCTGTTTTTCACTATCCATCTACTTTTGCAAGCATGATATCCTTCCCTTGATAAGGTGTCCAATGTACAAAAAACAGTCTCACCATCCTTGTTTCTAATGAATATTCTGGCTATATGTCTTCCAACACAGATTTTTTTTTCTGGTAGTCCATGTATTTCATATTCTTTGTGAGCACCATCCTTCAAGTGCATCCTTTTTTCTCCATGCCTCTTTTTTCCTGGCTCAGCTTTCATATGCATATAATGCAATTGAAAATACCATAGCTTGGGTCAAACATAACCCAGTTTTTTTTGTTTTATGGTGTGTTTTCTTTTGTTTTGCCTTTTAACACTTTAGAGAGAAAGATCTTTTCAGCAGTTTTACCCATTGTAATATGTCCTTTGATTTTCTGACTTCTGCTCCCTAGAATGTTGACAGTGAATCAGAATGAGATCTTTAATTCATGGTTATATCAAAATATATTCACCCATGTTCCTGTTATCATTGATGATTAAATCCATCCCTCCAAGTTTGTTTGTCATGTACATTGCTTCGGATATTAACTGCAAACCTCTAAATAGATCCCAACTAAGGAAAATCACAGGGTGACCTGTGTTACCCTGAGATACCGTGTGGTGCCTTGACCTGGTTTTCCACGGGAATTTTGTGTTCTCAAAAAACTGATGAGTTGTGATGACTCTTCTGTGAGCATGTGAAGTGTGCTGGTACCAGGGATGTGGGCAAAATTCTGTGCTATCTCAAAAGGTAACTTTTCCAAGATAGTTACCTTTTTATATTCAAAATATGTAACCCCCAAACCTACACAGGAAGACTGTTGACTCAGGGGTTCAATGCCAGGCTGCTTTCCAAAGGATTAAACTGCAGCCCTGCCAGTTACTCTGCAGGAGAGTGATGTGATTGTCGCTCTGCTTCTGCAAGTGAAACAGCCTTGGGAGCTTTGTGTGGCAATTCTGTTCTGTCCGGTAAGCAGGCAGAGAGTCAGCCTCAACTCAGTGACAACAGCTTGGCTGGGTTTGGCATTGGGTCATTTTTATTTAAGTGGCTTATAATACTTTCATATTTGATGCTGAAACAACCCTAAATAATATACACTGCTTATTTATTTTCTTTTTGTTCAAACAAGGAAGCAAACAAAATGTTCCTGAGTTAACACATCCTTGTTTCCAGAGCTAGGAATCAGGAAGCCTCGAGCAGTTTGATTCCATTGTACAAGGAAGACGTTAGTTGGTTTCTTCCTTTGATTCCTCTGTGGCTAAGGTTATAACATTTTAATCTCTTCAAAGGCATCAAGAAAATGAACAAAGGGAGATAATCACTTAGGTTATACTTGCACTAGACTATCCACATGCACACCCAGACCTATGAAATGCATGCCCTATGAAATACATACCCAAGAATACTTGCTTTTCTCTTCAAGTTACTGTCCTACATTTTTCTTCCTTATGTATTGAAATTAAGTCAATTGTTTACCCGGAGAGCCATAGCTGTTTTTATAAAATGGAAGTCAAATTCCCAACATGGAATTGGTAAGCATATAAAGATTGTATTTTATTACATATAAATGATATAAAAGATATATCATATAAAATATATAAATGAAGCCCTTGGAGAGAGAAAAAAAGTATTTCTTTAAATTTGTGAAGTAAGATTGCTCTGTTAGGTGCTGTGGGGATGGTGCCATGTCAATCTCATGTAAGGGAATGACAGCCCGTTCAACACCCTCACAAGTGTTCTCATGTCTGAGTCTGTTGCTGCAGCCATGGTGGCCAATCATCCGGTCAAGTTTCTTCTACTTGTTTCCTTCCTTCCTTCCTTTCCTCCATTCCTCTCTTTTTGTCTCTTTCCTTCCTTTCTTCCTTCATTCCTTTCATTCATTCATTCATCCATTCATATTTTTTTAACCAACTATGACGTCCTTCTCTTGGATCTGATAATTCCTGATAACATGTCCAAAGCAAGTGAGACCACAGGCTGATCAGCAAGCATGTAGTAAATGTTGACAATGAGTGGAGGAAAGGTGGTGGATGGAAGATCAAAGTCAGCCTACTGTACCAAAGATATATAGGAAGGAAAGGAAATTGACTTCACTAGAACATTACATAGAAATCAAGCTCTAAAAAGTCTCTAGAAAATTTTCATGGAGGGAAAATTTTTCCAGGTAAAAATGATCAGTTCTGCACAAGCCTTATACTTTACATTGACTAAAATATCTTAATTAATTTTTGCTTTTGTTACAAATAATGATTAGAAATAATTTTATTAAGCTTTGAAACCCCATGGAGTCTCAGTGATTCAGAATTAAAGTGCAGCAATAGAAATGACAAAGTTTAATAACAATGGAATACAAACATGTTTTTTCCCTTTTTTTCCCCTTCTATCTCTGCATAGCCAGGATAATAAAAGTAATTATTTGAATGTCAAATATGACTGACTGAGCTTTGTAAGTCAGTATTCTGATACAGACACAAGAACAATGAGGAGAGCAGAAAGAGCTTGATAAGTAAATCATTAAAGCACTAACTTATTTATTTATTAATCAGCTAGTTTGTTTAATTCTAAAGTTAACATTGGTCCCAATGAAACATCCATAAATAATTTGTTAAAATGAATTAGAGTAATAACTTAGGTTAGAAGCAAAGCAAGCTTACTCAGCAACCAAATGTAAATCAGTGAGCAGATCCAGACAAAATAAATTGGAAATTCCTTCTAAGCAAACCAGTCATAAAAGAAATAATAAGCTTAAGAGGGACAGACAGGGGAATCAACTAATGCATCTTATAAATGAGTCCACTTGTAGACCAATAGTGAGTTTTAAAAACGGATTTTCACATGTTATTAAATATGATTATAGATGTGTGTAAATAAAAAGTACTGCTGCAACACCAGAGAAACCTTTATTAAATAAGACATCAAAATTGAAGTAGTTCTTTCTCAAGATATCCTCCATCTCTGGCTGCATAATTCCAAAGGAGGCAATTCCTCTTCTCTAAATCTTGCCTGGGGAATTTGACACTCTTTGGTACTGACAAACATTGTATGATGGCTTTGGCATCCTTAAGGGACTGACACCCTAGTCCTTGTACATACTCTTTGAGTTTAAGGAACACAAAAAAAAACTGGAGGCAAGATGTACAGCATAAGATGGGTGGGGCCAGCTCTCCTACAGACACTTTCAGGAGACACCCCTGGCTAGGCTCAGAGGATGAGCAGGTCTGCTGTGGAAATGAGGAGAAAGTGCTCGGTGTCAATTACCTGGTCTTTTTCTCACCAATGCACTTTTCCATTTTTTAAAATCTTCTTCGTTATAGGCCCCATGTTAGTCCTATGTTCTTCCCCAAAGTCTAACAAGATTATGCCTTTGAGACCCAAAGCACCATGAGGATAGCTTCCTGAGCTGACCTCTCTGCCTTGCACCTATCTGGACCAGCAGACTCTCTCGGTCTCCGGATTGTATTGGTAAATCCAAGACTCGTCCCTGGTTCTGGCTTGTTCTATCAACTCAATTTCACCCACTTCCATCTGCTTTAAATGATACATCTTTTTAGTCTTCCTTTTTGTTTTCTAAAGTCTCCTAGTAAGTGCATTGACTTAAAAAATTATTAGCAGACACATGTATAAATATGTTTCTTTTGGCAGAAACCTGTGCGTGTATGAACTGGTAACCTGATAACAATATGTTTTTTTTTACTCACTCCCAAAGATAAATACATGAGGCCATCAGCATTAGTGAGCATTCATATCTACATTTGTGAAAGCTATTAATAAGTGTTAATAGATATTAGTTGCCTAATCAATTCAATGATATTATAGACAAGATTCAGAATCTAGAGGCTGAGGGAAAATTTAATTTCCTTGAGCTTGAACTAGATGAAGGCAATGAGAGTGCTGTGCCTTTAGGGGCATGAAAAAAAATTACCCATCAAACATCTGCCATGTGAACTTTCTCAAGGAACATTGGCATATTCAGGGCAATATTTCTGAATTAACCTTATCCAACTTAAAGACTTTATGGACTTTCTCTCATTTCATAGAGGGAGCAAGTGATGCTTCCCCACCTACCCGGATTCTCATCCATCACTATGTCTGAAGGCAAATGCCAACAAGATTCTGGGATAAGAGAAGAAATAGTCAATTGCCTTTCAAAATTTGCTTTTATAAGATTAAGATTGGACTATTTTGACAACATCTAACTTATTGAGCTGAATTCAACTGTTACCACAGTACATTTTATGCTGTATATCAGATGGTGTTGTGATCTCAATTTTATCTATAGCAGACACTGGGTTGCCTGCACAGCATCAAAACAGCCCTATGGGGAGGCATCTTTTGAGATGGTTTCCCCAAAAGTAACTATCCCGATGATCATGTCTTTGTGTAAACACTTCCCTGGGTCTTGTAATATCTTTCTAGTAGACAAAGCATACAATAACAAATGGCAAGATATTGTTCCCAATACTAGGACAGGGATTTCTAGGTCACCTGTGTGCGTCCTCGCATGCATTTTGGTGAGTTTGATACAGCAAACTGGCTTGTGGAGATGCTCAGAGACCGAGAGCTCTTGGAAACCACCATCAGTGAGGAGCAACCAAGTCCTCTCTGGAACTCACGGGTCTTTGTGGAAGAACTTTCCCCAATTGAGGCTTGAGAAGATTGGAACCCCAACTGCTGTAAGGAACTTGGAGAATGGAGCTACTATGTGACTTGAACTTGATTTACAGGAAATGTGAAGTGATGGATATTGTTGTTTAAAACCACGTAGTGGAGCAGTTGATTTAATACAGAGCATTATCTCTGTGATATTCCTCCCAAGTCTGGCAAATGCATAGTAGCTTTTTTTTTATTTTATTTTAAGGCACGAGCCATGAATTCTGTCAGAAATGCCCAGAAGTTGTTTCTAGTTTATTGCAAACATACAACATGTACCTCATAAATACAATAGAGAATCCTGGCTGAAGACTAAATAAGGGATAGTGAAGGTTTTAAATACAATGCATACTTCTTAATTAATAAGTGTATGGCTTAGAAGTGAAATCATAGTTCATTCATGTTCTGGTTCACTCAATTCTTAGGGGTCTACGATGTTTTTCCATGTTACCCATTGTAAAGATGCCATTTATGTCTACCCCAAGTGACCCCAGAATTTTATATTTGCTTTCTGAGATGCCCTGCCTCTGGTTTCCAAGCTTTACTGACTATTGGAAATTATAGTTTCAAATAGATAATCACTCATAATATCATCAATTACAGGGAAATATTACTTCTTTTGCAAAAATGCCAGTGAATAAAACATAATCAGATTCAGTCTTCTGATTTCTGGTTCTCTGATCCCTCAAAATCTAACTGAACCATATGTCACCAATTCTTTGGTTGGTGGTATTCCAACATGATTTATTTCAAAGACAGTACTTTCAAAGAGAGACAACGTTCTACAAGTCATAGCTCCATCATTCTGGGAAGCTGAAATGTTGCCTTTGATTGGTTGTAGGTTCATCTTCCTGTCAAGAGAATGAACAAAGAGGATCAGTTTTTTTTCTCTTTTCTTCTGTATGGCCCTATGGAGATCGTCATATCAGAATAGAAGCATATTGCAAAACTTAGGATTAAAAAACAACCACAACAACTTTGCATTGACTTTAAAACAGGGAGAGATTTCTTTCTATCCCTAACACATCTAAAGACTAAATAAGGCATATCTAGGTGGCATTGTTAACTGGAGTTTCTTTGACACTTTTCATAAACACAAAGGACTTGCTGCCATCGACAGCGCTTTCATCCTGGAGTAGGGCTACCTGCTCCATTGCTTATTTGGAGAAGCCTCCAACTCCCGCCTCCCTTTTCATGTGAGCACTGAAGACAAGCCTTGTGAAGTTTAAAAGATGACTCCCAAAGCCCAAGGGAAGAATGAGACTTCCTGGGAAGCCAAACATCCAAGAGCCAGACTTTCTGCTTTCTTAAATTGTGGTGGAAATGGTCGATAACTGTTTAATAGGCATTCTAGAGTTCTCCCACACACCTCTTGCCAAAGACACCCACAAGGAAACTGAAAATAAAGATAAGCAGGCAGTTTTCACATTTAAAATGTGTGTTGGAATCCTGGATCTAGAGACTCATAGTTCATTCCAAAGTCAAAGAGCTAAATCACAAAAGCAGTCAAGCAACACACGTTGCTAAATGTAGCAGCAAGCACATATATCTGCTTTGTTTCCTCAATGTTTTCATTACAAGCCACTGGCCAATAAGGTGAATAGCCATTTTATGTATGTGTGTATATATATATATATATATATATATATTCCCCTGCAAGTGAAACTGGCTATTCCCCATATATATGGGGATTTATTTTTTTTTTGCCCTTTAGCAAAAATGTTTCAGTAGTCCATTATAGAAAATCGACACATTGATAATCCTTTTGAATTCTCTTATACATGAATGAACATGAAAAGTCCACATTTAATGATTTGTAGATTTAATACCAAAAATAGCCATGCATACAAGGATATTTCTATTACATTGCTAGGCTTTGAAGACAGAAGGAAACTCTTCGAAAGATGAAGGAAAGGAGATGGAAACAAAGATAACCAAAGAAGCATGTCAATAAAGCAGATGTCATTGCACAGCCGGGACTCAATTTGGGATTCCTCTGAAAAGATGTATCCACAGCAGCTCTCTAAGAAGACCACAGTCTTGAAGAGCAGCCATGGGAGAAGGCAAGATAGCGACCCCTGCTTAGTTCTTGGACTCTGCAAAAGAACTGGCTGGAATGGTCCCAGGACTTCATCTCATCCAGGAGGTGAATAATCAAGTGAGAATCATTTCCAGAAGATATTATCCTCAGTTTACATCATGCAGCTCCCCACAGATTAAATTTCTCCAAATAAGCTCTGAAAGGCAAAAGACCACCCAAACCAGTGACAAACCATTGTGAATGAATATCCACTGAAACACCCAACAGTGCATCAAACAATGGTCCAAGCAATCCTCAGTGCTAATGGAGAATCCAATAACAGCATGAGTAAAATATCAGAAATCATAACGGATATAATCCAAAAACTCAAGTAACTCAATATCACTTTTAAAAGTAATTTTACAAAGAATATATGTATTCACATGCAAAGGGATTTCACAATGTAGAAACGCTGAATTAAAAGATAGCAGAATTTTTCTACAAATGAAATAGCTATCTATTATTATGTTACAAATTAGTCCCACACCTTACAGATTAAAAATATAAAAGCTTATGAGTTCCTAGCGTCTATGTACCAAAAACACAGACACTGTTTAACTGAGGTGTCTCACAAGACTGCCATAAAAGTTCACCTGGGGCAGATCGGCTGCCAAGCCCAGGTGGTAGCTGGCAGAGTTCATATCCTTATGAGCTTTTGGATCGAAAGCACCAGTCCCTCCCTCGCTCTTGGCTGGAATCCACTCTTTATGCCTTGCCATTGTGCCTCTCCAACATGGCAGCTTGCTTCATAAAAATGTGCAAGCCAAAAACCCCAGACAGAGAGAGACTCCACTCGCCAGATGGACGACACAGCTTTTGTAACATAAACATTGAAGTGCCATCTCCTTAATATTGCCATATTGTAATAGTTAGAAACATGCCGTACAATGGGAATTGGTTACACAGAGCCGTGACTACCAGGAGATGACACTTATTGGGTACCAGCTTAAAGCTACCTACCAATTTGAAGGCAATCTTAAATAATATGACCTTCTAACCATAATACTTTAAGTTATGTATTATAATTCTGGACCTTATGCCTGTGGCCATAATCCCATTTGGAGGGAATTTTCCATGACAGGATTAACATAAAGTTAAATCCTGAATTTAGTAGAGAATGTGAAATCAGCCACACCATATATTTCCTTGGGGTCATCTTTAAGACTATTTTACTAGCAGTTGTGACTTAAAACCAACCATTCTTTTTCCTTTGGGGTTATGATTTCCTAAGGAGCCCTAGTGATATAGTGGGTTTGAATTGGTCTGATATCCAGAAGGTCAGTAATTTGAAACCACCAGGTGCCATGTGGGAGACATTGAGACTTTCAACTCCCTCAAACTAATGTCTCTGAAACTCACTGGGTGATGCATAGTGTCCCATAGAGTCACCTGGAGGCAGAATGGATCCGGTGAGTTTCAGTAAGTAATTGACCAGGAGTAAGTGTGGTCAACTAAAGGACAAAAAGCACACCTCCACTACCTAAGAGCCATCTGGACACAGAGAGAAAGTTCTGGACTATTTGAAAGAACATGTCAAAGATCTCTGTGGGAATGGCACAGGCCACCAAGAGCAGATTCATCAGAGACTGTGGCATGGACAATCAGGGAAACAATATCCTGTTGGGCTCCTTTTTCTCACTGTGGGCCAAATCTGTAGGACTTTGAGACAGAGTAACAGGGGGAATGAGTTCCTGGCCCATGTAAGCAATATCCAAGGAATGACTTGATGGAGATGATGAGGACACGAAGGAGACGTCAATCCTGGTGTAGAATTGGTCTTACTATGAACTACTAACCATACTCTGTTTACTGATCCTGATTTGTGGTAACCTATTAACTTCTCTAATAAACTTCCCTGAATCATGAGTATTGTCTATGGATTCTGTGTGGCTATTGCAATGAATGATCAAATCCAGCATAAAACTAGAGTACCGTGGGAGCACTAGTTTGTGTCAGATTAAAGTGAAGAAGGATGGCGAGTGAAGATGTGACTGACCCTTCTCATGACAATGATGAAGACACTAGCGATCAGACACATCAGACACAGATATGGTCTTGTCACTGACTTCAAGTTTCCATTGTCTGGCATGTAACATTTCATATCATCGCCATGTTAAAAAGCTAACTGCCTTCTAAAGCAGTGGTTCTCAACCTGTGGGTTGCAATCACTTTGGGTGTTGAATGACCCTTTCACAGGGGTTGCCCGAGTCATAACAGTAGCAAAATTACAATTATGACATAGCCACAAAATAATTTTATGGTTGATAGGTGGTCACTACAATATGAGGGACAGTATTAAAGGGTCTTGGTAATGGTACTGCTCTAACGGGACCCAACAGTTATACCCCATTAGAGCATGAATTGACAATTGTGCAGCCTATGATATAAGTTTGATCTGGGAATGAATATGACTCCAAGGTATGGTATAGAGTATACTTTGACACCATCTGCTGATCTGTCACATCACAGAAGATCCTGCTCACTAATGATCTGTACATAGTAAGACCGGTGAAAGTCACCACCTGTGTAAAGTGAAAATCTGTAAGGGAAGGAAAATATTTAGTAAATATTTTCCACTTAATGGGTCACAAGAAAGTGATAAGACCCTATCAGTGGTGGAGAACACACTAAAGGCTGAAGTTCTGGCTGTCACATCGGACAAGTTTTACTCTACAGTGGTACAATATACATATGAGAGTATAATGATAGAGATTCCTTTAGAAAATGGTGGGGGGGGGACATCATTTGACACACAATTTGATGCATAGAAAAGTCCTTTCTTTGTTTTTAACAAATCTTAACTTGATCTGAGAAACAAGCCAACTTTTCAAGATTTGATTTTAAAGGTTTGTATATGTATGATGCTACCCTCAAGGTTCAGAGTGGAGAATGTTTCCTTTTCATAAAATACTAGCCTGCATTTACAATTGAGAAGAATGCTCAGCTTACTTATAAATTGCAGAATTCCTGAAGACAGACGACCACTTTTCACACTGGCACTGTTCCATTTTTATTGTTTTCTGTTAAAGTTTCTGGATCATATTTGTGTTTCATTAGCATTCACAACATTAGACAATGAGACACTCTTCTCAAACTTGACTCCAGCTAAAAGGATCAAATCCCTTCAATAATCTTTCTTATATTTTAATTGAATGATATTTCAGACATATTCCTATCTTTTTGAGAACACTTTGTGTGACTGGACACAAAAAAACCCCCAAGAGCTAAATTTGACCTGGCCAACACAAGTAGTTCCTCCTTGCTTTGTGGCCATTAGCATTTTGTTTGTTTAATTGTTCATTTGTTTCAAAGAAACCTAGTGAATCCCCAAATCAGGGGCTGGAGAAATATATTCTACCAAAGGATGAAAGGTAGTAGATCCTTGCTGCTCAATATCTGGCCAATAATCAAATCAGTGAGCACTTACCCACTAAAGACAACTCTCATTGAGGTAGTTACACAACCTGTTGTCATCTGGAGACTAATAAGAGTGAAGGCATGGAGTTTAGCCTGCCAATTGGATATCCAGCAGCTTGATGATCTCTTTGGGGGGCCCCGAGGAGATAAATAGCTTGCTGGAGGTGGGACACATGCTCATTGTCTGCAAGACACTCCTGTTGACAAGCCACAAGGAGCTTTGTTGATGGCAGCCAGAGCCCTGGAGCTGGAAGAGTCACATGGAGACCCACATCAGCCCTAAGCTGTTTCCACTGCCCCTGATTCACAAGACGTTCCACCACCTGGCCTGTGATCTTCCTGTACTTGACATGATTGCTTGTGTTGCCTGAGTCTGGAGAGGAATTTACAGACTGAGCTAATCTGGACATTTGTGCTAATATGGGAATAAGGACTTGATCCAGATTGGACTGGAATGTTTTCTTAATGTAAATTTGTAAGTTCTCTTACACACATGAATCTCCCTAGATTTATTTCTCTATTCAACCCGGACTAACACACTCCTGGTGACGCCATTTTCCTATATCTCCCAATGGCTCCAACTAACCAACAATTGTGCAGATTGCACAGGAGTGGACATTGATCCCTTGTTTACCACATGATTCTGAACCAACTGGACAGCACATATATACCACAACAACACAAAATCCCACTATTCAGCTATAACTTCTTAATGACATACATTTATGTGACAAAATAATCCAGATTTTCCCCCTAAGACAATGGAATGAAAATGATGCATTCAGAATACTGAAGAAATCTGGGGATGAGTGTGGTGACAGGATTTCTACAAAGCATTTCAAGTTAGATGCAAGCAATCTATAATATCCAGTAGGAGTGGTGGATTCACAGTATTTATTTTATTATAATGCATCATATTTTTCAATAGTGTACATACTCTTTGACATGTAATAAGTAGTAACCCACCACCTTGGAGTCAGTTCTGATTCACAGCAACCCAGGAAGATAGAATTGAACTGTCTGATAATATTGCCAAGACTGTAAAATCATCATAAGCAAATAGGAAAGCATCGTCATAAATGGGGAAAAGATTGAAGACACCAAGGGTTTCATTGTGCTTACATGCACAACCAAAGCTCATGAAAGCAGCAGTCAATAGACAAAAGATACCTTCAGGAGACCTCTTTAAAGGAAGGACGTTACTTTGAGAACTAAGATGTGCCTGACTCAACTCATAGTATTTTCAATCACCTCATATGTGTGTGAAAGTTGCAAATTGAATAAGGAGACAGAGAAGAATCAATGCATTTGAATCTTGGTGCTGGAAAAAATAATGAAACTACCACAAACTGGCAAAAGAACAAATCTGTCTTGGAAAAAATACAGCCAGAACTCACATAATAGGCAACTTTCTCACATACAGTTTACATGTTACATACAGGCCCTGAAGAAGGGCATCCCGTTTGGGCAAATAGAAGGACAGTGAAAAAGAGAAGGCCCTGGACAATATGGATTGACGCAGTAGCTACCATAATGAACTCCAATATAAGAATGGTTGGAAAGACGGTGCAGGAGCACAGAGTTTTACATTCTGTTGTATTTATAGAGGTACTCTACAAACTCAATAGCATCTAACCACAACAAGAAGTACAGAAGGCTTCCCCAAAGTGGGTGAGGTTCAGAGTCAAGATTTGAGCCTTCATTTTCTGGCTTTAAAGTCTGGGTCCTTGGTAAATTTGACAGAGGAACTTACCTAGTGAAGGCTTTTGATATCTGGCCCAATAGTTAGCCATTCACCTTTTAACAGAAAATTGCCAATTCTTACAACCAACTAGCTCTACAGGTGAAAAGATTGGCACTCTGTATCTATAAAATTTGTGAAAACTAGGAAAGTAGGGAAGCCTATTTGTCAGCTCTCCTCCATCATATAGAATGCCTGTATGTCAGAATTGATTTTTTCATGCACAATAACAACTTACTTCAAAAAAGCCATTTGTATTGGAGCTGTACACACACATACACATGCACATATATGTTTGTGAAGGTCTTCCCATTCAACATCAGGCGCTCATCATCATAGTATCAGTTGTAGATTCTACAATGTTTTGTGCCACTACATTACTTACAAATTTAGGCATAAGAACAGTTTCTTATGCTCTGCAGACCTGTGTTTTTCTACTAATTTTCTCAAGTGTGAAAATACCATGCTATGTCTTCTCCTCTCTCACTTCCCCATGCCTCCCTACAAGCCATAGATAGAATCTCTTACTAGCTCCTTAACTTCAACTTTGTCAAGAACCTCAAGTAGCAAGCCACAGAGAGCATCTATAGAATCTCCCTCTAGCTTGTCTGTCTTTATATAATTACTAAGAACTTGGCTGTACAGCTGCTTCTCTTTCTCCAGCTTTCACATGGCAAATATCCTGACATTATGTGGGTCAATATTCCCCATGATCCCAAAACAGTAACTGTATTTAGAGAGATGCTTAGATCACTCTTGAGAATGGAAATGCCCATAGGGGAGAGAAAAAAGCTCACAGAAAAGGAGCAAAGAAAATATGAAGAGTTGCATCAACACAGATGCTGTGGTTTTTATGAGGTTTTTCAATGACACATGCCGGTATTCTTTCAAAAGCAGGGTGATTTTAAGCAAATAGTTTGCCAGTCTATTTCCATGCCCTATCCCCACCCCCGCCAGTCAAACATTTCAAGAATTATAATTTTATTGACAGTTTACATGTCTCTGCTAATGTTCACAGAATCTCATTTCAGTTTCCTTCACATGTGTCCAGTCAAATGATGCAGATAGTGGATGTGTCTCTACCCTCAGTAGCTTCTCTCCTCTTTTTCTGCGCACTATTTTTGTGGGGGAGCAAATACATTAATGAAAACCTTAACAAGGCTGTAGAAAAACTCCTTGTCTGTTTTCTATTTGGAATTAGCAGTCCATATTGAAGAGTAAGCTGTGGCAGGAGGGTTGAAGGTGGGCTTTTCCAATTCCAAGCTCACTGGTCTTTGCATTTGATGAGAGTGCTTTCTAGATTAGGAGCAAGGATGAAGGAGCAAGGAAGTGTTAAGCAGGGGCAAGTTCTGCCGAGTTGTTGGAAGTGAAAGTGGACTGTGGAAGGGGCCACTCAAATCTATGTTAGGAGGCAGCCCCCAAAAACACAGTGAGAAAATTTCAGCTCAGTTACCAATTGCGTCTCTTATCACCTCTGTGAACTTGGGCAGATTACTGTGACTGTGAACCTCAATTTCCCCAATAATAAAATGTGATTAAAAATGCAACCTCTTCAGATTTTTATCAGGATTAGCAAGAGCTGCCATGTTAAAAACCCTTTAACTCTGTACTGGAAACAGAGTAGCTGTGTTGATTTGGACAAAGACTAAGCAGCTTTGACATATTAAAAGCACAGGGGCTCAAAGATACTGGCACTCTTTCTCAGTTTGCAACAAGGGTAAGCAAGGGGCCACAGGAGGGCTGGGAGTCCTGAGGGTTTGCAATTTCAGAGTTGGAACAGGGTCTCTTTGGTTTTACTTTTGACCCTACTTCACATGCTGTGTTGTTCAAAGCTCCTCCTGTGAGGTATCGGTCAAGGTTCAAGCAAATTCACAATCCATTGACACAACAGAAAGGAGTTTAATAAAGGATCAGTTTGCAGCAATGTGGACAGTGAGAAGAGAAATAAGAAGAATTTGCTGAAATATGGACACACGGGACTTAGAAAGGATCCTTTGTCAACTTGACCTCCCCCAAGGGTGCAAGAAGAGGGGGCCTTTAAAGGATGCTTTAGGAAATGGGTAAGCAGCAGAAGATGAGCTCTTGGTGTGGGGAGTGGGGTGGGGAGCTCAAACCTATATGTCCCTGAATGGAAGGCACCCGAAGAGTCAAACTCTGACATTCATCTGCTCCACTTTCGGATTTTCTGAGAGCACCTTCTGGTGGAAGATCCTATAAGATTCCCAAGATGGATAAGGCACCCCATCAGACTCAACTGAGGTACACTCATGGAGGCCAATGAACAGACCTTGAATGGTTCTTATTTGTTGTTGTTATGTCTATTTTTTTTACTTATAAATTTTTCTGGACGTTGGGGTTTTTTTGTTGTCATCGTTTTGTTTTCTTTGATTGCTTCATCTTATGATGTGTTTTTTTTCATATATATTATCATTCTTGTAAATCTATCTAGATAAGATAGGCTGGATGAACAGTCTGGAGGAGAAAACAATGGTACTCATGGTTGCCGGTGGACATGGGGGATGGAGAGGTGGGGAAAAGGAGATGGTGTTGACCAGCCCAGGGACAAAGGAACAACAAGTGATCCAAAATGAGTGACAAGGTGGGTGTGAGAGACCTGATAAGGATTGATCAAGGGCAATGTAACAGAGGGAATTTACTGAAAATCAAATGAAAGTTGAGCATGATAGTGGGACAAGAGGAGAGGAAAAGGAAATAGAGGCAATAATTGTGGGGTAAAAGTCATTTATAGAGGTCTAAACACAGGAATGTACGTAGGAGAATATACTTAAATATGATGATGGGGAAATAGATCTATGTTCATATACTTAGAGGGTTAGAATTAACCAGATGGGCATTGGACCTATACTTAAGTACTCCTCAATGCAAGAACATCTTTTTATTAAATTGACATTCCATGATGCTCATCTTCCCAGAATGAGCACTGAAGACAAATGTGTGCATAAGCAAGTGGTGAAGAAAGCTGATGGTGCCCCTCTATCAAAACATAAAGTGTCTGGGGTCTTAAAGGCTTGAAAGTAAACAAGTGGCCATCTAGCTCCAAGGCAACGATGTCCACATGGAAGAGGCACACCAGGCTGTGTGACCACGAGGTCTCAAAAGGATCAGGTATCAGGCATCAAAGAAAAAATATTATATCTATCTAAATGAGGGGGGCTACAGATTGGCTCCCCAAAGCCCATTGATAGGTGAAGCAGCATCCCCTTACAGAAGTGTCATGGGAATGAGAAGAGCCAGTCAAGATACAGTGTAGCAACAATGAAATATGCAACTTTCCTCCAGTTCTTAAATCCTTCCCCCCCACCACTCTCCTGCCCCACTATCATGATACTCATCCGGCTAGACCAGGGAATGTTCCCCGGTACAGACAGGAACTGGAAACATGGGGAATTCAGGACAGATGATCCCTTCAGGACTAGTGGTGATAATATTGATACCGGGAGGGTGGAGGTAAGGTGGAATAGAAAGGGGGAATCAATTACAAGGATCTACATATGACTTCCACCCTGGGGTACGGACAACAGGGAAGTTGGTGGAAGTAGACATTATACAGTGTACAATAGGACAAAATAATGACAATTTATAAATTATCAAGGATTTAGAAGTTAGGGGGAGTGGGGAGGGAAGGGAAATAGCTAATGACAAGGGCTTACAGTGTATAGAAAGCAAATATTTTGAGAATAATGAGGGTAACACATTTACAAATGTGTTTGACATACAATGGTTTTATGTTTGTGTTTTGGTAAAAGATATATGAGCTCCCATAAAATGATTTAAAAGGAAAAGAAAAAAAGAGAGTGTGTGAGTGCTGTTGATAAAGTCAGCATCCCGGAGCCCAGAGGATGCAGGGTAAGCAGAGGCAAACAGAGAGAAGAACATCCGTAATGCATCACTTTGCTCTATCAGAAATGATTTTAAGCAGCATTTTCCTTAAGAAAAGTAGTCCACACACTAGGCAGCCTACTAGGTTCCATCAGATAATGTAGTCAGTCAGATTCTAATCTGGCAACTAAATTCAGCTACCACCATCACGCTTAATATAATAAGGAAGAAAGACGTGGGCTGAGCCCCGGTGGTGTAGTGGTTGTGTGCGGGACTGTGGCCCACTGTATTGGCAGTTCAAATCCAGCAGCAGCTCTCCAGGAGCAAGGCTGGGCCTCCTACTTCTATCAGAGGGCAATGATGCCCCCCCCCAAAAAAAAAAAGAAAGCGGAAAGGAAACTAAAGAAACATAAATTCCCAGGTCCAAGTGAGCATGACATTACTCCTAGCGAGATAATGACGGTCTCCCATCACTACTCCTCACTGAAAATTCCTCTCTACTTCTGTTCATCTCTTGTCTGAACAATATTCTTTACATGATAGCTGACACCAGATGTAAATCCTTCAGTGTCCGTCATCCTTCCTTCATGGAGGTCACAGAGTAAGACTCTTAGATGAGAGAGGAGGAAAGGCTTTCTTGTTGTACATTCTTGATTCCACAAAGTCCCTCTCTGCTATTACCTTTCTGTGATTGGGACCAGACACTTCTCATGGCTGCTGTATGGATTCCACGTTGTGTGAATTTAATGAGCTCAAAGTGAGTGGAGGGCCAGTTGCAGTTTTCCATGTAACATGAAAGTCTGCTGGTGGAGGTTTTTCCTCCTTGAATATTAAACTCTCTAAATGACCTGTGTTGTCAGGGCACAGAAAGAGGTTAGTGAAAAAAAAAAACATTGGGGAATTTTGCATATGCATCTGGATGGTAATTAAACTGAAGTCCGTGATCTTCTCACTATAAGAATGAGAAAGGAATCTTTTCAAGATGAACCACTTCGTGAACTGCAGCAGCCACCATGAGGGTAGGGTCTGCTCCTGGTGAGCCTCCACATCTCTAGGTCAGCACCAACTGCATGGTATCTCTAGTCACAGTGAGGTGATGTTGCTTTCTGAAGGATCTTAGGAGGGCACCAACCATTGCACCTTCTTCTTCTACTCCTTTCATGATTGTCCCCTATCCCTAAGAAATGGAAGCCCAGATTCATAGTGTTAGAATGATATTCCTTTTTAATTTTTATTCAGTGTCCTCTTAAGGAGGCCCTGGTACTCCATCTATAACCCAAGGTTGACAGTTCAAACTCACCAGCCATTTGGCAGGAGGAAGATATGGCAATCTGCTTCCAATGCCTATTTTTATGGAAATTTCTTCTACATATAGATTCAGATGGCAACATGTATGCCAACTTCACAGGCAGAGCCCACTCCTTTTACGGTCTCATCATTTAAAAGAAATTTACCTCATTTTAAATAATTTTTCTAATTCAAAATCAAGGATCATAAATATTAGTAAAATAGCTCAATGCTTGTGAGTTTGTGAGTGAATCATTATGCAGCGTTAGCAAGATCAAGAAAATTATCTGAAGATATATGATAAAAGCTTTCTATTGGCTACATACATTTTTATATCAGCCTGTATATATAATCATTCATTTCAAAATAGAAATTAAACTAGCCAATATTGAAATAAGCACATTTTAGTTTATGCAGAATTCTTTATAATGTTTCCCCTATTGTGATAGAATGCATAATTTGCATTGCTAAACATACATAATTTATATGAGAAAGAATCTAAATAATATTTTCGAATTTCCTCATAAAAGTGAAAGAATATTTTCAAATTCCCTAGTTAAAAAAAAAAGTTCATCACTTTTTAAAACAAAAAGCTGCAATGTAAGACACTATTGGCCTTAGTACATTTATTGTAATTCTATGACATTTTAAATCATTCAACTTTCAGTGAAGGATGAATTGGTCCTCCTGACAGATATGATTTGCTGAGTCATATTTATGTTTCAAAGAGGTGAACTGGCTTAGGAGGTCACAGGGTGAGCCATGACTTCTGCGGTTCTATTTTAGTCTGCCTGTCCAAAAGAGATTGGACTCCTGTGATTGAACAAAGGTGTCTAATTTGACTGATTTGAATAAGAGAGCTGACATCAGCTTATATCCCTTGGTGCTCAGTGAGTTTTATATCCCATATTTTGGTTTTACAATAGTGTTGAATTAATTCAATTTGTAAGGTGCTATAATAAAACAAAGGTAATTATGAAGGATGTGTCAGCCTCTGTTAAAATATGACTGCTTTAATGTGCTTCTTGAAAAATATTTCTTAGTGTAATTGGGGTGAAGGAAAATGTAGTTTTTATAAATTTTTTGTGAAGGTAAAGCCTATCTAAAGTACACATTGCAACATAATAATATGCAAATAATAATAATAATATAAAAATAAATTTTTATCTTGCCTTTATTTGCAAAGAAATAACAAGCTGGCATATATGCATTATATATATATATATATATATATATATATATATCACACCTTCTATTATGTCAATACTGACACGCATGACCCAATAGGACAGAGTACAACTGTTCCATGACAGTTCCAAAGTTGTAAACTTAAAAAAAATGTAAAGCAGATTGCCTCATTTTTATCTTGCAGAGTTGCTGATGGTCAAAAATCAGCAAACTTTTGTTTAGCATCCAGAGCTTAACCAGGCTCCATATACATATAAAATAGATGGGCCTGAATGAAACCAAGGATTCATATTTGCCAGGATTCATATGCCTATGAAAGGGAGAAAATGAATAAGGGAGACTAGAGAAGCATTGCATTTGAATTATGGTATTAGAGAAGAATATTGTAAATACCATGGGCTACAAGAAGTACAACCAAATCAGTCTTGAAGGAAATGCAGCCACAATGCTTCCAGTAAGCCAAGCTCTGAGGCCTTCGTCTCATACTTTGGGCCCTGGAGTCAGAGACACTAGGCTTTGGAGAAGGGCATCCTTGTTGGCACAATAGAGGGTCAATGATGAGAGAATGATGCGCCGTGAGATGGATTGACTCTGCGACTTCAACAAGGGGCTCAGCAACACTTGCAAGATGGCACAGATCTGACTTCAGCCATGTTTTGCTCTCACGTCCATGGGGTTTCGCTGGGTCTGGCAGCAGCATCTAGTAATCCCAGGATATGTTCCATAAAGTGGGAGGAAAGCGTTTCTTTTTCTTTCTATGTCTTCTGGCATCTGGTGAGGAGTCTTGGTGGCACCGTGGTTTAGGAGTTGGGCTGTGATCTGCAGGGTCCACTATTCAAAACCACCAGCAGGTCCGCAGGAGAAAGACTGGACTTTTTACTCCTGTCCACTGTCCAGTGTCAGAGACTTGTGGGAGGTCGCTGGGGGTCAGCATGGACTCCACGGCAGTGAGTTTTTAGCGCTTGAGAGCCTGGTACAGAGACAGGTACTCAGTTACTATTTTGCAGACTGAAAGAATTTCCTCAGATCCGTCTTTCCTTTGCAGCCATTTCCAGTGGATGTATAGAAGGGAAAGTCATTTTGAAATGCATAGATCACCACGTAGGAGATAATATTTTTCTTCAGCTTGACCATTTATGGAGAGAAAATAGAGCATACTTGGCAGTGTTAAGACAGAAAAACAACAACAATCCTCCCTCTCCACCACCACCACCACAGAGTCGTGGGAAGAATTGCATGGTGTGTATAGTGGGGTAGTATGAGGGTTTTTTAGGGATGATACCAGCCTTTTCCCAGGGAGCACTAAATTTAGAACATTTCTGAATTCACATCACAAAAGTAGTCAGAAGATTTTATAGTTCAGTCACCGACAGGGAGAAATGGCAAAATAGCACAAAAGACTGTTTCTCACACTGTGTAAATCATGTAGCCAGAATAAGATTTTCTATTTTCTATATTATCAATATAACTGAAAGAATTTCCTCTGAGACCAGTAAAACAGAGCTAGACAGGCCATTCAGATGCTGTTTATACTGTAAATACTGATGGTCCAGCTACTATTATTGTGCCTTTCCCTATTTATCAAGTTCCAGGTAACCTCATAATGTTTTTATTCCTCCCTGTCCAGGAGTAATTTCTCAAGTCTCTGGATGAAATTTCTTTACTTCCAAATTCCTTTAAAAAGAAGGCTCCTATCAATCCCTTTTCACTCGCACTGAGCTACAATGAGTCTTAATGATACCTCCAGTTGAGAAATAATGTTAGATTTACTCTTCTGTTTTCTCCAATGGTTGTCACATTCTGGAAAGTGGGGAGTGTGAGATGCACAGACCTACTTAACAAAGTCAAGGAATGTGGTGTTGTGAGAAATAAAAAGCAGTAAAAGCAGAGACATTTCTCTGAAGGAGGGACAAAGGAACCTACACCCAAAAAAGCATAGGAAGCCATTGCGGATGGCTGCATCAGGGCACAGCAATGTGCACGGAGAATATGGAGCTACTATGCATGCTCTGATTGCATTATTTTTTATTTTGTTTATTCTTCACTGCAGTTTTAAGAAATGAGCTCATCACACTTATTGACTAAGGTAACTTAGATTAACATTTTCAAACATTTTGGCCACAAAGTAGATTAAAAAATAGTGTTATGGATAAATCCCTACTCGTCAAACACACACAAGCATGTGTGCACATAAACAGACTTCTGAATAAATCACTGAAAATACTTATTCATGCATTAATTCTACTATCCAGTACATTCTCTCCTATCTATTTTTAAAATTGATATGAGAACTGATTCATGAGTTGTCACATATAGTTTGATGATGCAGACAAGATATGTGCTGGCTACATTTGGTCAGGGTAGCATCATACAGACCATCTCTCCTTTACAATTTGCAGCTTAACCTACAGCCAGGGGTCCTCAAATTTTTTTAAATAGGTGACCAGTTCACTGTCCCTCAGACCACTGTCCCTCAGTCTGGAGGGCCAGACTATAGTTAAGAAACAGCAGCAACAGCAACAACAAACAAACTATGAACAAATTCACTGCGGGCCTGAGATGAGTTGACTGCTAAGCAGGACTGCAGTGGTGGCAAAATCACCCCGGTGGCTGAATAAATGTCCTCGGTGGGCCACATGTGGCCCATGGGTCATAATTTGAGGATCCATGATTATGCTATGGTTTTCCATCAGTGATCAGTACTAAAAACTTGAAACGAACATTGCTCTCATGTCTTGGTGCCATGGTTTTCTGGATTCCATCTTTTTGATCAGAGTTTGGAAAACCCATAAGTTTGCAATTCATATAGATCTCTTAACTCGATGCATCACTCATGTAAATATTTCAGGTGATCACTAAGATTAATAACTCTGATTCGATACATTTTCAAGGAGTCCATAGTGTTGCAGGAGGAGGGAAATTACTATAGTTGAATAAGAAAAATATAAAGGGACAAAAATTGGAAAAAAATACCTGTTTGTAGGTTACAATTGTACTCAGTAATCAATGAAAATGTGTTTTTAGTTCAAAAGTGATTTTTGAAGTGAATCTCTGTGAACACAGCATTTTTACTGCATATATTTATCCATTTCCAGTGAGGCCAGCTCTCATCTCAATAGGTCATTCTCGCCATGTCTCCTAGTCCTCATAATTACAGAAGGGCTGACCTCCTAATTACTAAGTAGAACCCACCAATCTCACAAGGACCAAGTGGATGACAACTCATTACTTGTAGCATGAAGCTGAGCTGCACCTGTGAGCTTCCAAGACCTGTACTACGGGAGTAGAAAGGCCCATTTCTCTCCTGTGGAGTGGCTTGCAGCTTCAAACTGCCTACATTGCAGTTACGGCCGAACTCCTCATATGCCACCAGGGCTCCTTGTTTAAAAATGTAATTACAGGATAAATCTTTTATTTTGTTCAATTACGCTAGCTATTTTTTTTTATTCTCTCCGAATCCACATCCTTTCTAGTTTTTCTAGAATTGACTTAGTATTTTGTATCTCTCTGTTGGGTTGTGGCAACAGCATCCAGACTAGTATCCTCCTTTTAGCACAAAGCAAATATGGGTTGTCAACAGACTTTGGTCTTTGCTGTTGGTTCTAGGGAATTTCTACACCTGGAAGTCCTTGGGAAAATGTAAGTAATTGACACAGGTTTTGTTACTTTTAGGCTCCCAAACCTCATGTGAGTGTTTAAGACTAGTGAGGTGATTCAAGTAGGGACTGACTAAACTAGAAAGACTACTTGTGGTATCAGCTAGATCCAGGGACATAGGTGGATTCAGTCTATCATGAATCATGGCTACACATGGAGACTTCAAAAAGACTGTGGACTTGCCAGGTCCAGGTGGCTGAAAGACATCAGCGTGTTTGTGAGGGGAGGATAATGAGCAGGTCTTTTTAGTACAGTGATTCTATGCACTCCTTTTGATGGTAGTTTAATCTTGCATTGTTCAATAATCTGCCCACATAATCTTATACTATTACATGAGGCCTGAGTTGTTGGGTTTTGGTTTTCCCCCAGTTCTTTCATCTTGAGAAACAAGTGAATTTTTCCAGTTTGGTTTCTTATTCTCTGTCTTCATGTGTTTCACTGTAACTTTTGTCTTCTAAAAGCATGCTGCTAAATCTTCTGTTGAGCTCTTTTACTTCATCATTCTATCCATCCTCGTCATCCACTTTACCTTCAAGAACAAGTTCCAGAGTATATTCTGACATCTCTTTTGGTCTGTCATGTGTGTGTGTGTGGCTTGGCTGAATTCTTACCAACACCTTAGTTTCTCACTCAACCATGTATCCACATTTTGTCTCATAGAATTAGTTGTCATTTATTGCAAGTAGCAGCTCTGCCCACTCTTCCCTGGGTCCCAGCTTCATTCGTTCCCTTTCTCCTGCTTCTTCCTGCCTTTTGAATTTCATTGTGAAGAAAATGCTGCCCTTTTGCTTGGACATGGTTGATTGTTTTAAAGAGCACATTCCTTATAAATATTTTTTATCCACTTAGAGGCCTTTTCTTATTTTGCTGAAGAATGATCCCTGAGCATCCTTTTACCTTCTCCAGGAATGAAGTTTTTGATGTCCTCTCATAACTCATCCAGTCTTTAAGCATGAATATTCAATATATTTTGAGATAGGCTCTAAATTCAGCGGGGATGTTCTCAATGTACTTGATAGAACTCCCTTCTTTGTAGTTAGTTGGTCAAGATTCCGAGTGAGGCCATTGAGGGCATTTGAATTTATAATTAGCATCCTAAATGGGATGAGGCATCTTTTATGTACTGATATTGCTTTTCCCTCAGATAGTCATACAACCTTTTTCATATTTGTTGCAGGCATTTGCTCAGATGTGGTGTCTTGTTTGCATGTTGAAATTAAGCATTGGGTAGCTTAATCACAAAGTCAGAAATTTGAACCTATCAAGGAGCAAAGAGGTGGGCAGTTCAAACCTCCATGATGAGCCTCTTTGCTCCTTTAAAGATTGACAGCCTTGAAATCAATATATCGCGTCAACGTGAATTATAACCACCTTGGTGAGAGTGGGAAGTTGTCCTTTTTAAAAAATTTTTTTGAGTTATATGATAGCTGTCAGCTGAAATGAACATGACAGTAGTAAGGTTTACTCAAATATTGTCTTCGCCAGGTGGCCTTCTCCAGACACTATAGCAAAACTTCAATATTTCTCAATGTTTTTATCCCCTTTTCTGCTTGATATTTCTTTCAACATTTATAGTGGTCTAACATATATTATTTTGTTTGCATTTCAAGCCTACCCACCTGGTTGCTACTAAGTTTATTCTGACTCAGAACAATGAGAGAGTGTCTGTTGTTGCAATCCTTACAGAAGCAAATTGCCACACTTTTCTCTCTGTGGGCAGCTGGGTGTGTTCAAAGTACATAGGCCACTTGTACATCAAATGGTTAACCTCTGTCCAGTGCTTAACCTCTGCACCATCAGAGTTCCTTTTCGTACTTAACAATCATGCTGATGCTATAGAACACAGACACTTCGTGGGCAAATATTGCTGCCTGTTTTGCTCACTGATTAGTTAAACTCTAGAACCAAGATGCTAGTTTACATTCAACAAAATATCTCCCTAGTTTTGGTTTAAATGTGTTTTTAACCCTGATTTTCTTGACATCCTTCAAATTTAGGCACCCCCTGCTATATCTTCCAATACCCCTTTGTTATTATCTCTGTAGTTATTGATATATCATTTCCCCAGAAGACGATGATTTTCTCATAATTTCAAAAAAATTAAAAACAAAGTGGGTCATAGGATGTGAAAAGAAATTCCATTGAATGAATTGTTCTAGCTTCATAGTGTACATGTACCATGTTAAAGGTATTTTTTATTTGAGACAAGAAATTTCTTTTTGCTTAATATCTATTCACATTTTACGAAACTACTGCCAGATAAAACACATCTCAGCTATTATAGAATATATTATTTTTAAAAAACATCTTTAAATAAAAAGGAAAATCCTCTAATGTACTAGTTAATGGTGTATATTTATTAGTAAAGCCACAATTATGCATTCATCCCTGGCAAAAACTTCAAGGATGACAGTTCAAAACCATTAGCTGCTGCTCCTCAAGATAAAGTTGAGGTTTTCTTCTTCCATAAATATTTATAACCTCAGAAACCCACAGACACTTCCACTCAGTCCCACATGGCCATTGTGTGAAATGATTGACTTGATCAAATTGGAAAGCTCGATGTTAACTTAAGGCACTTGACTCCATGGAGTGGACTTGCCTTGTATGCTTTGTTTTGTTTCCCTCCTGAGATTTCAGTTGCTTTGGATAATTATTTCTTTCAATTTTTTATTAAACTGAGAAAAGTTGATTTTTTCTCCTTAATAAAATGTGTTATAATTAAGATATGATATGATTGGAGCTTCAAAAAGTTCTTGGAAATGTTCCATTCTCTTTTAATTTCTTTTCTGAATTTTGTTCTTATGTCCTCTCCCACATTTCTACTTTTCATTTCAAAGACAGATTTACCCTTAAGGGAACTTTGTAATTTGTATAACTTATTCATCAAACAGAAACAAAAGTCAGATTTATCTCATAAAAAAGCCAAAGAGAATCCACTACTCATAACTTTTTCAATCTCCTTCGGAATAAGAGTGCATGTGGAACCAAAGTATGTTGTAAGTATTTTAGTGGGCATAGTTGCCTGCTAATGCAATAGCTACTCCTTTACAATATGAAAATCATTTTTTATTTAATCCGCCACAGCTTCTTTATGGAACCTGTGCTCAGGAAATCTGATTTCATTATACCTGTATGGTGCTCTATTCAATACAGCTAGTCAATGCCAATCCATCCAATCCCAGGCCAGCCCCCGTGTTGCAGTGCTGTGCTCACAGAATTTTTCCTATAAGAATGTGCATGTGACTCAATTGGGGACAGGGGTATATGTATGGTGTGAATTTATTAGGGGACAGTTGCTTTCATAACAGGAGGCCACCAGAAGAAAAACCAGAGCTCCTCTGCTGGTCTTGATTGTGAACACGATTCCTTATTTGCTGCAACTTTTGTTGCCATGAGGAAAGGTGAAAGAAAAGAGTCCAGTTCCAGAGGCACATACAGCTTCCAACAAAGCAAGGGCAGCTGGATGAGAACATCGGTACTATGTTCCGTCATCCAGGAAACCTCTGTTTTCTTCGCATTGTCCCCAGTCAGGTCCCGTGTTACTGCCAAACGAGGCCATGCTAACTACAGCAGTTGTCTGCTTTTATTTCACTAGAAAGTAAGTTGACATGGTAAACAAAAGAAAATTCCAGTTAGATCATTTATGTTATCAAACATGCTAATAAGATAAGACTTAATAGTCAAGATCTCTTTTGGTTTCTGTCTGATTTCTGAAGGTTAAGCAAAATAAAATTGATCACTTAATATTTTCCCTACTATACAAATGAAAAATCGGATGGTAATTTATTTTCTCTTCCTATCAAAAGATCTTTTTTATTGCACTGAGTTTGTTAACACTAACTCCATATTCCAGAATTTTGAAAGTTGATTTGATGCCACAATAAAACATGCTATGCTTAAATCAAGGCACAATAAGCCAGACATTTCTTATCTTTTTGAGTAAATTTTCAAATGGACAAAGTAAGTCTAAATTCTTTAGATAGTTTTTTCTCTCTTATTTATGTGAAATCATTTTTATCACATTTTTTTGCTGATATGCATAATTTCAAGTTAAAGACTGAAACAGCTTTAAAAAAACCAAGATATTTGGAAGTTCAGAGATTGCTTTCTCTCCAATATTAACAAAACAGATATAAATAAAAGGTGGCCAATGCAAAACTGAAGAACAAAGATAATTACTCACACTGTAGTAGGTGAAGTTTTGGGCACTGTGTTCAGGTTCATGCCGTGCAGTTGTCTAATTTGAATTAAGTGATGTCCAAGATGCTATTTTTGTGTTTAATTCCAATCTGGAAGTAGGAATAAGTTCTATAGGCAGAAGTTAAAATGAAGTTTCAATATACTGACTACAGTATGCTAGATATACTTATATATCCATTTTAGGTACAAAATAATGTTTCATAATATGGTGCACTATTTAATTATTCTTGGTAGTGCTGTTGATTAAGCTCATCTCAAGGTCAGTGGTTCAACACCCGCAACTATGCAATGGAAGAAAGACAAGTCTATCAGTTCCTATTAAGATTTGCAGTCTAGGAAATCCTGCGTAGAATCGCTATGAATTTGAATCAACTTGACGGCCATGTATTTATTATTATAAGAGGAACAGCAGAAAATGTAAGCCCCTCGACCTGAGCTGTAATTTATTGTAATGCAATAGACAAAAATATAATGGCTTAGAAGTTGAGATGTCAGTTTTATTAATAATGAAATGACCTACAACAATCTAGAGAAGGTAAGGCATTCATTTCTTTGATTCTCATTAAACTTCCACTTTGCCCTCAGGTACACTGAATATTGATAACATTGCCTACAAACAGGATGTATTTGTGAAGTAGAAGTGAAAGGGAAATATGTCATTCTGTGTGGTGGCAGATAAATTTAATATATAAATATGAACAAACAAACAAAAAGGATCTATGGCTACTTTAAAAGAAACAAAAATTCCCTGCACTCAACTCATAGCCATCCTATAGGAAAGGAGAGAACTTGTCCCCTCGGGCATTTGAAACTGACTCTCTTGGGAGGCAGACAGTCCATCTAGAGTAGCAGGTCGTTGGCAGTTAGAATCCCAGTGTGTAACCCACTATACTACAGTGCTAAGAAGCATATCACCTGTTGGAAACTATGAAGATATCCTTTCAACAACAACAACAAAATAAATGTGGGTAGATTGTCTATTTGGAAGGTTTGTCCATCTCTGGTTCCAGGTGTACAAGCACAAAATCCAAAACAAAAGGGAAAAGTAGGCAATTAGAGACTTACTGACAAAACTGTAATTGAAGGTTTTAGCTCGTTCGACTTTAATTTGAGATCCTATAACCAAATAAATTGACAAGGATTTAGCCATTATACACATTTCAATATCTATTAAGTGAAACTTGTAGTGAAGTGGCTGGCATGGATGGACCAATCCCTAGTCTGCACCATGCCTAGTGCATAAACAAAGAAAGGCAATAACTTTCCCATCCTTTGCTTCTTGAAAGGCAAAAAGGGTATAAACCTTCCCTGGGAGAGTCTTAGAAGGCACAGAAGTGATTAGGACAGCTACTAATGAATGATTAGTAATGTGACATATTTTCCATTGTTGTCAGTGCTAGCAGGGGGTCAAAAATGAAAGAGATGCCTTTAAGAATGTCGGTATTTAGTTCTGAGAGTTGAAAGACATAACAGTGATAAGAAGAGGCACACTTACACTTAGGATGATTTGAAGATTGTATCTACATAACATGTTGAGGAGCTAAGTTACAAATATTTTAATAAAAGTTGAACATTGTGATATTAACTGAAGAACAATCCATTGTGAACATAGTCATCACAAAATTCACTGCCACCATGTTGATTTTTCCCTTGTAGCAAGTGATTCTACAGGAGAGAGTAGGATGCTCTGGGTTTCCACAAATGTGGATCTTCAAGAGAATAGAAAGCCTCTTTGTGTTAGCAGCCCAATGCTGCCTGACCTCAAAACCAGCTCATTGTTTTTGTTTTGCTTTGGGGGCAAGAAGAGACATGGTATTAGGTAATAGTCTGTCAAAACAGGGCTATGGAGTTGATGCTGACTTATAATGACCCTCGAAGACCATGTAGAACTGCCTTTGTGGATTTCAGCGGCTGCCGATCTTCAGTGAAGAGAAAGCCTCATCTTTCTGCTTCACAGTCAAAGGGCTTATCCAACTGCTGACCTTGCAATTTGGAGCCTGGCCACTATCCCACCAGGATTGTATAAATAATATTAGACCTTAAAAAAAGCCTCTCGACCTCCATTCTTTTATTAAATGTGGTCTAAAGCATTTGCTATCCATTTTCTCCCATGAGCGGGCAGATAGGGCTGTGTAATATTACAGAAACAATAGCTCCTAAGATTGCAGCTTATTTTAAGGCCTGGAACAAAAGATCAGGGTTGGTTTGGAATATTTTGACAGAGTGAATATTTCCATCTATTTCAGGATCAATCCTAAAATGATGAAAGAGGTTTCCACTAGCCAAATTATTTTTAAAGACACAGAATCAAAATAATAATTATAGTTCAGAGGAAAAAAATGTGCTTTTTCAATCACAAAACCATAATGACAAGATGTAACTAAAATTAAAAAGAAGGGTTAAGATACTGAGATGTGAACATTTTTCCTCTTATGCTGGGTTACAAGGCATGCCTGTACAATATTCTCTCTCTGGGAAGATAGGAATGGAGGATGTCAAAAAATATGATTGAATAAAATTACTCTGGAAATGAAAGAGGACAATTTCTGTGGTCTCAAATAATAAACACACAAAACACTTTAAACAACTGGTTAGCCCGGATTTGCAAAGATAACTAACACACAGTCCTGACTCCTGAACTTGCAGAGGACACAAACAAAAGACATCAAAGTATGTACAACAAAGAAACAATGAAAAAAAAAAACAGCTGTCCAGTCCATGCTGACTTAGAGGGAATCAGTAGGACAGAGTAGAATGACCTCATACTGTTTCCAAGGATGTAAATCTTTATGGAGACTGATTGCCACATGTGTCTCCCTTTGAGGGGCTTAGGTGTTGAACTATTGATCACTTTAACCATTGTGTCATGGGGTTCCTTACAATATGTATAGGAATTTAAAGCATTAGTAACTTATGAGTGTTGCTAAATGTCTTAATGTCTCCCTCTTGTTGAAGATAGTCAATTTACTGTAAAGGTGTTGAAAGGACAGGAACCTTGTAATGACATTGTGTTTATTCTGCAAATGTAACTCAGAAATTGAAGAACTCTATTTCCTGTCTTCCACTCTTGACCTATCTATGAGTCATATGATGGTGGCCTGCATGTTGCTATCATGCTGGAAGCTATGCCTCAAGTATTTTAGATACCATTAGTGTCCCTTACAAAGCACAGTTTTAATTGGAGCTCTGAGACTAAGACAAACTAGGAAGAAAGACTGAGAAAATAATTTAGAAAGTTGGCTCAGTAGGCTCGCAACAGCAGAGTGTCTTCTCTAGAACTGGAAGGTGCAGTAGGATGGCCAACTTTGTGCTCTGTGCTACCAAAGCTCTTTATAAGCTAGAGTCTGCTGGTAACCACAGTTTCCATCTTCATAAAGGAGGATAAGTGAAAGGCACTTTGGATTTGGTTCTATCGTACCTATCTACTTCACAGGGCCTGTCTAGCTAACTGCCCTTCTAGAATAAAGCAGAATGGTGCTCAATGCAGTCATGAGCTAGAATCAAGTAGGGGATGCTTGAGGATCATCAGTGGGATCTCCTGGAAAGTGATAGGAAAAGAGAACACCAAATTTCCATCTCGACTCTGCAGAGCCGCACATGCTAAGGAGAGACCATGCATTGCTCAGATTGTGGGGTGGTTTCTGACATTTGCACAGAGCATGCTGTTATTGCTAGGGGCCACCGAGGCTGGTCACACCATTGGGAACTGTCTGCACCACAGAAGGAAGCAACAGTCTGGAGCAGTGATCCTCTCAATTGCTCATAAGTTTGAGGCCATTGTTGTACTCAAGAGGTCCATTCATCTCCTTGAGACCTTCTTTTTGCTCACCCTCTACTTTACCAAACATGGTATATAAGTGGAAAGAGTATGAACTAGAAAAAAAAATACAAATCAGAAAGAAAGGAAGGTTGTCGAACATGATCTCCAATGGCACAGAGATTAGGTATACAGTGGTTTTCACAAAGAGGGTGGTTCAAATTCACCAGTCCCTTCCCAGGAAGAAAGATGTGGCAATTTACACCCATAAAAATTGTCTTGTTGTTTGGTCTACTTCTGCCTCCACATACCTTCTGCTCCAAAGAACAAAATTAGCTCTGAACTATCCTGACCGTCATTCTTATACGTTAACCCATGGTTACAATCATTGTGTTACTCTAACTAATTGAAGGGTTCCTTCCCTTGCTGTGATCCTAGTCTTTACAAATCATGAGGTCTGTGATAGATTTTAGGACAATTGGCTGGACCAGAAGTCTCAAGGATTTGACAGTTAAGACCTACTAATAAACATGATCTAACACAATGTAATCAACTTCATAATGAGTCAGCTCTAGGCAACCAATCTGCTGTAAAGAAATTAAAGTGGGATATAACTCCTTTATTCAGGTCAGAGACTTGATTCAATTGAAGAAAATTACTTCATAGATGTGGCCTGCTCCAAAAATAAAAGGATGGAGTCTTTAGAAAAGCATGTGGGCCTTTTCCTGGTTCTGGATCCTGCATCTGGCTTATTGACCTCTGGTTCTTTAGACCTGAGCCAAGAATGAGCCATATTAACCTCCAATCTTGGGAGTCATCAGGGATCTGTCATCTGACTTGCTGAGTTGGATACATAAGCTGACCTTGGATTCTCTAGCAATTGCAAATATGATCAATTGATCTTGGATTTACCTGCCTCTGCATTAACTAACCTTTGGGCTTCCTGCCAGTCTTAGGTTCAGCATTTAATAAAGTTCACAGAAGAGCCTTGAAGATAACAAGCAACCATCTAGGTAAGAAGCAACAAGTCCACATGGATGAAGTGCACCAGTCTGTATGATCACAAGGTATCAATAGGATCAGACATCAGACATCAAAGACCCAGAACAAAAAAAAAATGTATCATTGTGAATGAAAGGAAGTTCAGAGTAGAGAACCAAAGGCAATATGTGGATAATTGGACATCCCCTTGCAAAAGGGTTGCGAGAAGGACACAAGCCAGACAGGATGTAATACAGCACTGAAGAATCATACAACTTTCCTGTAGTTCTTTAATGTTTCCTCCCCCCATATTATCATGACCCCAAATCTACCATACAAATCTGTCTAGACCAGAGCATGTAGATGGGCACAGATAAGAGTTAGAAACACTATAAGTTCTGCATGATAGTGGGATAAGAGGAAAATGGAAGGAAATAGAGGCAGGAACTGGGAGACAAAGGACATCTACAGAGGTCTAAATATAGACATAAGCATAGATGAATACATTTATATATGATGCTGGGGGAATAGATCTATATGAGTATACTTATAAGTCCCAGATGGACATTGGACTTACACTCAAGTACTTTCTCAATATCAGAACACTTTGTTCTATTAAATTGGCATTCTTTGATGCTCACCTTTCTGACACAATCACTGAGGACAAACGTGCACACAAGCAAAAGGGATGAAGAAAGCTGATGGTTCCCGGCTATCAAAGATATAGCATCTGGGATCTTAAAGGCTTGAAAGTAAACAAGCAGCCATCTAGCTCAGAAGCAACAAAGCCTACACAGAAAAAGCAAACTAACCTGTGTGACCATGAGAGGTCAATGGAATCAGTGAGCCGTCATTTAAGAAAAAAAACATGTCATATGTGCTCACCTTCCTGATATGGTCGCTGAAGACAAAGATGTGCATAAGCAAATGGGTGAAGAAAGTTTATGTTGCCTGGCTGTCAAACAATACAGCATCTGGGGTCTTAAAGGCTTAAAGATAACCAAGCACCCATCTAGCTCAGAAGCAAAAAAAGCCAAAATGGAAGAAGCACACCAGGCTGTGTGACCGCAGGACATTGAAGGGATCAATTATCAGGCATCAAAGAACTGAAATTATATCATTGTGAATGAGGGGGAGTGCAGATAGGGACCCAAAGTCCATCTGCTGGTGAAGCAACATTCCCTTACAGAAGGGTCATGGGGAGGAGACAAGCCAGTCAAGGTACAGTGTAGCAATGATGAAATATGAAACTTTCTATAAGCTCTTATATGCCTCCTCCCTCCCACTGTCATGATCTGAATGCTACCTCACAAATCTGGCTCAACCAGAGGATGCACACTGGTACAGGTAGTAACTGGAAATATGGGGAATCCAGAACAGATGATTCTTTTAGGACCAGTGGTGAGAGGGGCGTTACCAGTAGGGTGAAAGGAAGGTGGAGTAGAAAGGGGGAACAGATGAAAAGAATCTACAAATATCCTCCTCCCTGGGGTATGGAAAACAGGGAAGTAGATGTGTGGAGACAGTGTACAATATGACAAAATAATAATTTATAAATTACCAAGGGTCTATGAAGGAAAGGGAGTGGGGAGAGAGTAGAAGAAGGAGGAATTAATATCAAGGGCTTAAGTAGAAAGAAAATATTTTTAGAAGAATGATGGTAACAAATGTCCAAATTTGATTTGCATACAATGAAAGTATGTACAGATTGTGATAAGAGTTTTATGGGTGTCCAATAAAATGATGTAGAAAAAAGAGTTGGAAACAAAGAATCCAGGAAAGATCAACACCTCTGGATCAATATTGAGAGAAGTGATACCAAGAGGGTAAGGGTAAGTTGGATGAGTAAGGGGGAATCTATCACAATCCTTTGGCTAAAACCCCCTCCCAGGGAATGGACAACAGAATAGTGGGTAATGGGAGACATCTCTCAGTGTAGGACATGAAAAAATAATAATTTATCAATTATTAAGGGTTCCTAAGGGAGAGAGGGGGAAAATGAGAAGCTGATATCAATGACCCAAGTAGAAAGAAAATGCTTTGAGAATGATGATGACAACAAACGTACAGCTGTGCTTGACACAGTGAATGAATGAATGAACGGATTGTGATGAGAGTTGTGAGGTCCACTCAAAATGATTTTTTAAATCATTTTACTGGGGATTCTTACAACTCTTATCGTGATCAATAACCACATCAGTTGTATGCAGACCACATTTGTTGCCATCATCATTCTCAAATCATCCTCCTTCTACTTAGGCCCCCAGTATTAGCTCCCCATATTTCCCCTCTCTCCCCACTACCCCATCTTCCATGAAACCTTAATAATTTACAAGTTATCATTATTTTGTCATATCATATTGTCTAATGTGTTCTTCACCCACTTTCATGTTGTCTGTACCCCAGAGAGGACATTATATGTAGATCCCTGCAATTGGTTCCACCTTTTTTTTTATATAGATTTTATTGGGGGCTCTTACAACATTTAATACATCATTTGTATTAAGCATATTTGTACACATTTTGCCACATTCATCTACATTATCTACTTGAACCCCTCTAGCATAAGCATCTCTTCGTCTCTTTTCTCTTGTTCTTTATTTTTTTTAATTCCAACTCCCCATATTTCCCATTCCCCTTTCTCCTCCCCCATGAACTTCTAATAACTTACAAATTGTTATTGCCTCTTCATATCCTACACTGTCTAATGTGTCACTTCACTCATTTCCCCCCAACCCCCGCATTGTCCACACCCCAGAGAGGAGGTCTGAGAAATTTGTTCCTCCTTTCTACTCCACCATCCCTCCACCCTCCCAGTGTCACCATTCTTCACTAGTCTCAAGGGATTATCTATCCAAAATTTCCATGTTTTCATTGTGCATCCTCTGGTCTAGCCAAAGCTGTCTGGCAGAATTGGGATAATGATAGTCGGTGGGAGGGAGCATTTGAGATCATTTCATTGCTACTACACTGCGTCTAGACTGGCTCATCTCCTCGCTATAACCCTTCTGTAAGAGGATGTCTCTTCACTTATTGATGGGCTTTGGGTTCCCAATCTGAACTCCTCCTCACTTTTAATGATGTATTTTTTAGATCTCTGATACTTGATACCGGATTCCTTTGACACCTCGTGGTCATACATACTGTTTGTTGTGCTTCTTCCATGTGGGCTTGCTTCCTAGCTAGATTGCCACTTATTCACCTTCACGTATTTTGATAGCTGGGCACCATCAGCTATCTTCACCACATTTACTTATGCACACATTTGTCATCAGAGATCAAATCAGGAAAGTGAGCATATAATGTTATGATTATTAGTTCTTGAAACCTGATCATTGATCCTTTTGGTATCTCTTGGTTCCATTAGCTGGTGTACTTCTTCTATGTGGGCTTCCTTGCTTCTGAGCTGGATGGCCACTTGTTTATTTTCAAGCCTTTAAGACCTCAGAAATACATGTTTTGATAGCCGGGCACCATCAGATTTGTTCACCACATTTTCTTATGCACACATTCGTTTTCTGTGATCATGTCAGGGAGCAGCACATCGTGGAATGCCAATTTAATAGGAAAAATGTTCCTGCACTGAGGAAGTATCTGATAGAAATCTATTGCCCATCTGGTGTCCTAATTCTAAGCCTATAACTATATGCGTATTGATCTATTTCCCCTTCATCATATGAATATATGTACCTATGCACATGCCTGTATTTAACCTCTATAAATGTCCCTTACTCCCCAGTTCTTTTCTCTATTTCTCTATGCCTCCTCCCATCTCACCATCACACTCAACCTCCATTTGGGTTTCAATATTGTTTCTTTATTACATTAGTCTTAATCAATCCCTATCGGACCTTCCACCCCACCCCACCACTGATCCTGAACCACATGCTACTCCCCCATCCTTGGATCAGGCAACAGGTTCCACCTTTCTACTCTACCTCCCCTCCATCCTCTGGGTATCACGCTCTCATCATTGGTCCTGAAGGGATCATCTGTTCTGAATTCCCCATGTTTCTGGCTCTAGTGTATGTCCCCTGGTCTAGCTGGATTTGTAGGGCAGTTTTGGGATCACAGTAGTGGGTAGGAGAAAGCATTTAAGAACTAGAGGAAAGTTGCATATTTCATTGTTTCTACACTGTACTTTAACTGGCTCATCTCCTCCCTGCAATCCCTCTGTAAGGGGAAGTCGTGTCACCTATTGGTGGACTTTGGGTCCCCAGTTTGTGCTCCCCTTCATTTATGATGATATACTTTTAGTTGTTTGATGCCTGATACCCGATCCCTTTGACGCCTCATTGTCACACAGACTGGGGTCCTTGCATATGGGCTTTGTTGCTTCTGAGCTAGATGGCTGCTTATTTATTTTCAAGACTTTAAGACCTCAGATGCTAAATCGTTTGATAGCTGGGCACCATAAACTTTCTTCAGCACATTTGTATCCAGAGCCATCCAGCCCGGACATGCTTGGCCTGGCTATAGTCACGTAGCCTAAACTCTGTCATGGTCTATTTGCCTGAGTTTTGTGGTCTGCTACTTTTGTGACTTTTGCATAGACCTTGAGTTGTGGAGAGCTGGCCTCCTTTGGAGGGTGGTTGTAGGGACGGCCCTGGACTTCAAGGCTTGACAAGACGATATAGGTAGTGAATAGAGCATTTGTGATTATCCTCTGACTTGCAGGAGTGCTGACCTTCACTTGTTAACTTTGAAGATAACTATGTTTCATGCCTTGGCTTGTTGCCTAGGCTTGCTTACCCTATAAAATTGGTTTATTTCTCCCTAATAAATGAGGCTTGATCAGAAACCTGTCTTGCCTCCATTCTTCGCGTCCCCTGCCCATCTTTGTCTTCCAGGCTCCGGATCCAGAGATCCACGTGTGAATGTCCTGCAGGCTGGGACACATTTGCTTATGCAAACATTTGTTGATAGTGATCATATTAGGAAGGTGGGCACATATTGTTATGATTTTAGTTCTTTGAAGTCTGATAACTGATCCTTTTGAAACCCCCTGGTAACATAAACTGGTGTGCTTCTTCCATGTGGGCTTTCTTGCTTCTGAAATAGATGGCTGCTTGTTTACTTTCAAGTCTTTAAGACCTCAGATGCTACATCTTTTGATAGCTGGGCACCATCAGCTCCCCAAAATGATTTAAAAAAAAAAAGAGTTGAACCATGGAATTTCAAGCTGTATGGACTTGTATTAACCCGGTTCTACAACTCTGTAAGCCATTTTCTTGATATAGATTTTTACATATGGAGCCTTGGTGACATACTGGTTATATACTGGGGTGCTATCAGCAAGGTTCAGGTCAGCAGTTTGAAACTACCAGTCACTGTGAGGGAGAACGTTAAGGCATTCTACTCCTGGAAAGAGTTAAAAGCTTGGAAATTAGCTCACATCAAGAGCATCTCCTTGATGGCAGTGAGTGGATGATTATATATATATATATATATATATATATAATTGTCATGTATCTTTCTTCATTGATAGGTTCAACTTAGGACAGTAACCTGTTTTTCAAGGGTTGACCCCTTCTGACGACATGTCCAAAATGCATGAGATTAAGTATCATAACCTTGCTTCTAATGTGCACTCTAGTTGGACCTCTTCCGACACAGAATTTGTTGTCCTTAAAGTCTAAGATACATTTAATAGTTTTCAAAAGTATCCTAATTTTGAAGCATCAATTTTCCTCACACACCCCTTATTTGTAAAAATCATAACCTTGGAAATCATATATGGAAGTATAGTTATATTTCTACTACATATTTCCAGTTCTCTAAAGCAAGAAGATTGAACCTGAACTTGATTTGCTCTCTATTCTTAGAGGCACGGTGTTCTATCTCTATTTTCCATGAAAGCTTCCTAGTAATGTGTTTGAAAGCAGACCTCCTGTGACTTTTCACATAATAGATATTCATATGAGAGTTGAATCCATTTGACAGTGTCCATTTTTAAAAATCTAACTTTAAGCAAGGGGAATCTTTCTCCATGTGCTCTATAATTATCCTCCTAAGAAAATATATTATAACACATGTCACTTCAATTCACCACTTCAGTTATTCTTCAAAATTCCTCCCGATGAGTTATGTTTGGCAACAATGGATCTTTGAACTTAACATATCCCATTTGAATAGCATTTTAAAACATGAAAGCAATTTAAGCTATTTTTATGACTATCAAAATATAAAATCTGAAAGCACATGCCTATGTAAAATATGTTGTTCATGTTGCTTAAAATATAAACCCCCAAACACTGAGTTATATCACTTACTCAGTGAGTTTACCAATGTCATTGTATGTTGATGATTTACAAAGATACTAATATAGGAAATTACTTAGAGCGTGTGTAAGTCCCTTATTTTTTTAATTATAGAGGCAAAGAAATGACTATTGCAATGATTGGATGTTCTTTAATGCTTTAGGAGTAAAAACAGAACACAATGTCTAAAAAATGGAGTCTTCCTGGTAACTGCATGAGAATTCCTGACAATTGAAAGACCTTATTTAGTTGGTGCTCAACTAGTACCTGTGATTCACCTTTCCAAACCAATGCCGTAGTTTGCTATCAAGACAGATGCTAGCTGAATGACCCGGTAAACTTTAATCTCCTACTTCTAGCTTCCCTTGCCTTCTGCTCAATTTGATGAACTGTAGTAGCAATCCTAGCATGGTCCTTATGAATGATATGCTAATTGAGTCAGGCAATTGTGAATTCTAGTTCTGTCCAAAGGTTCCCTGCCACCAACTGTATGGCATGTCTTCCCCCACCTCTTTTTTTTGGCCTGGAACTACTTGCTCCTTATTTATCAATAATAATCTCATACACCCACATCTTGCTTTTTAAATACTTATCTTTGTCTGACTTTAGTCAAGTTATTCCTGTGATCAGAACATTTCCTCCTGTATTGATTTTATTGATAAGCTCATTCATTAGCTAATTCAATCCAAACCTCTAATGCAAAATTTTTTTGAAAAATGAGTGTATGTCTGGATACACAGAAAGTTCAGAAGGCAACAGAAGGGAATCGTGATGAATTAGACAAACTGCCTTTAAGGGTGGCTAGGACCATAAGATAAGAGGGCCCTTGAACTCATGTCATCAGTGGAGTGTTTCAAGCCATGGTGGAGCAATGTTAAGTGTTCAGCCACTCACTGTATCAGCGATTGGAGCCTACCCAGCAGCTGTGTGAAAGAAAGAGGTAGCAGGGAGCTGCCCTGAGGAGTACAGCCCGAATACACTGTGGACCCACTCTCCTGGGCCACCACAAAGCTCAGTGAGCTGAAAGCAGCAAGGCTGCACCCAGAAGTGGCACAGGGCTTTACATTTGATTCTGAACAGGTGGGGGTAAACTCAAAACAATTGTTACGCAGTCATAGGGTTTCTTTTCAAATTTTAAAACTTGAAGTGATTTTCTATGGATACTTCTGATACTACTGATACTTCTGATATATAGACTTCTGAATATACTGACTCATCTGTTTGTTTCTCTCCATGAAAATTTTTATACTCTTCCCTTGAGATAATTTTCAAATGGTCACTTGGATATCTTTTAACCTTTTCCCTTCAAAGTGTTCTTTGACTTTGCCAAGGAGGGTAGTAGGGGCAGAGGGAGGTGGGGGTGGGGAATTAACATCTGATTGGACAGGAGCAAGGCCGTAGGGTGGATGGGGTAAGATTTCCAAGCAACTATCTCATAAGGAAATTCTTGCTACCTATAAAGTATGAGCAGGTTGCATCGAAGAAGCAGAAAAAAAGTTCCCACATGTGGCTTTACTGGTATTTTTCTCATTGATACAGTTTAGGATCCTGGGAACACATCTTCATATTAGCATCCTGGGTCCTTTGGGAAATCTATGAAAATGAATCCATTGGAACCTTCCAAATGGTCACCGTCACCATAAGGGCTGACCTCTCCACCTCCTATTTAACTGGCCAAACAGATCCCCTCTGAACGCAAGGTTTGGATGACCCTATGGTGACTAAGATGTGTGTATCCCAGGAAGATTTGTCTGTGACAATCCACAGGCCCCTAAGGCATGTTTACACAGCATGTGTTTGCTATGAATGCATGTCTGTATGGACACAAACTCTAGCGAGAAAGATCACTGACCTACTGAGGGAGGATCACAAGTGTTATCTTCTGGAGTCTACTCTAGATGAACAGTGAGAAACACCTAGTAGTACAGGTGATAATAGAATCGGTTCTTCTCTGAACTCTTGAGTTCCAGCTGAAAGCTGCTCTCAGAGGCTGCCATGCAGGGCTCTGTACCACAGAAACCCGTGCTTATTCCCCTAAAATCTTCTGCCACCGGGTCCAGATTTGCTAAATTAAGCTGTCATCTCAAAGGATTTGGTAACCACAGTAACACGGCATACAAAGAATCTATTATTTGTGCTTCTCTCTGAACGCCTCACTTTGTAAGAAATTACGGCTGGATAGAATTATTGGTAGGGAATCAAAAATCAAGCGCTGCCAATAGACTATTTTTTAAAATATGTAAGTTGCTTGCAATGAATGTCAAACAGGTCTGAAGCACTGCATTGAGTTGTAAATATATGAAATAGTGTTACTGATGCTTTACAAGTAGAACGTATTCCATAAATTATGTAGTCCCGATTCAAACTTGGTGTGTCTTATCTTCTCACACCAAAATGATAGGCCATTGAGGCCTTCCCTGCCAGGCTCCCAACTTCCAGTTATAGCCATTAAGTCTGCTCCTGAGTGTTGCTTTGGAGGAGAATTAATATTTTATCCTGACAACACCAATGCCCTTTGCATTTTCCACAAATGAGAGAAAGGAAGCTACAGTACGAAGGCCCCTGATGGGGACACAATAGCTGCTGCTGCTCAGGGGCAGCAGAGAGCACACGGTATTTACATGAAGGGGGTGTTCTTACCATGCACGCTGTCCCTCTCTTCCCTAAGAGATGTTCATCAAATAATGTTGGCTCTGCTGTTCAGCTTTACATCTCGGTGGTAATAAACTATAGATAAATCTGTTTCATGGCCTTTTAACAATGTCGATAGATGGATTCATAACCCAGAGATGTATCTGGTCATGTAACTTGTCTTGAATATGCCCTGCCTTAATTGATGGCAGATGGATTAGCTACAAAACACAGCCCACAAAATGGCATTTATACACCCATCCCTGTTAAAGTGCTTCTCTTTTTTTTTCTTTTTTCCCTTCTATCAAGAACATATTTGAAAGATGCAAAAAGGTTAAATCACTGGTGGCCATGGTTAATAGGAAACATTTGAATAGCAGATGGTGGGATAAACCACAAATGTGCAGCTTGAATCATTTCTTGGGCCCCAGGAGATACAATAAAAGACATGTGCACAGTGGTGTCTCCTTTCTTTTCTTGCTCTCAAATAAAAGGGACTCTGGTTGCTTGCCCATGTCAACATTGATAAAAGATCCCTCTGAGGAAGAAGATTGCTCCACGGTCTTAGAGTCTCTGGATGGCACGAATGATTAATGTATACAAGTGTTAATCAGAGTGCTGTCAAGGTTGTAATCTCAATAGAGGCAGAGTTTCACTGCTGGGGGAGCAGCCAACAGAAGCCCCATGAAGGTCTGTTCTTCCACTTGAAGCCTGGATCCACTCAACAACCTCGAGTAGCCATAGCCTGGTCCTCAGAAGGACATGTGTGTTCATTCATCTGCCTCTTTTCATGGTGGTTCTGACCTAAAATGGCATGTGTGCTCAGACCAGGCAAAATGACTAGCAGTATACCTTCAGGTAATAAAGGAAGCCACTTGAAGTATAAGACCAAGTCATTGATCCTTTGGATAGTGTGGCAATATTCCTCAATAGTCCATTCACACCATGAAGAAATGGGTTTGCTCTTGAATGTAAGTATTCAAAAATTCAATGCAGATTGCTTTAATTAAAAAAAATTAAAGGACTCTTATTGATGCCAATAAATGAAAGATGGGAGGTAAGGTATCTCTATAGTTGGCTCAGTTACTTTACTTAAGCCATTTAAGCACATTTCTCTCACTTCAGCCCATGTTATGTCTTACCTTAGCCTCAGCAAGTATCAAAAATGGGGACAGAGACTCCAGGGGCACATCTGAACTGTGGAGGGAGGCTGCTTCTTCCTGTTCCTCTCAAGTCTCTGTCAAGAAGCATTTCAGAAGTCCAGTGGAATATCTCTCACCTCTCATTGGTCCAGATGTAGTCCTATGCTAGCTAATTCCACTGCCAGATTCTGTTGCCAGAAGAGCACCATATGCTGCCTGTTTAGGCCTGATTCCTGAACAAATCACTGGTAAAGATCAGGACATTTCCATAAAGGACTTTAAATAATTAAAGTTCATCTATGAATGGGTATGGGAAAGTATAACACATATCAAAAACTCCTTATCCCTGTCCTAACAAAAAATGATTTCTTGTTGTAGCAAAAAATTGTAAAAAAAATTTTTAACTGAAGATTGGAAGAGGTGAGAAAATAAATCTCCTTTTTCTTTCCTTCTCTCTCTTTTTTTCCTGCCTGATACTATCTTTTGTTTGGTGTTTGTGATTCCAAGTGCCAGAGAAATAAATTGGGCTATTTCTGCATTGGGTGATCCTCTTGCCATTGCAAGGCCAACAGACACTTGGTTGTTATAAGAGCAAGTAAATACCTCCTCTTTTCTTTGACCTATGGAACATGTCCTCTTGCAGGTCTATGTCCTTGATTTTTCAACAGACATAGCAAGATCTGAAGAAAAAAAAAAACAGCCTACACACCAAAAGACAGTTGCTAAAAATCAAATAAAGCAGTGTATTGCCTATGTAAACCAGAGATGAATTTGTAACTCAGAAACCATCCAGTGCACGGTACCAGGATCAAAGACTATACAGGGTTTGGGTCCTCATCCATCCTAGTTAATCCAGGTTAACTTTCCATATTACCCTTTTGAACTCTGTGTAATGAAAGACGCAGCATTTCCTATCCTAGATTAATTGCTTCCTTTCCTAAAGCCATTGACTATATTATGTTAGTATGTATTACTCAGGAAATATGGAGTCTCAATTAGTGTGATCTATTTTAATTGTAAAGTGTCCTTTAGGTTATATATTTCTAAATAATATATTTAATATTCTTTACAAATATAAGTAGTAGTTTTAGTTTCCTTCATTCATTTCTTTACTTTTATCCTGGAAAGACAGAATCCACCCAATGACATTACAATTCCAAGCCTTCCCTATGTCTGTTCCCTGCCATCTTTGCTAGCTTTCCAAAAACCAGAGCAATCAGTTGCAACAACCTGTCCTTACAATGGTTTTCTTTCATTAAGAAATCATGAATTTCATGGTCAGTCATATGGATAAATGAATCCTAATAGTTTGTGGTACAGAATTTTTCCACTGAATGGAAGTTAAGTTTGCAGGTCTGGAAATGGTGTAATAAGCACTGGCAGATGAATTCAGGATCAATAAAGATGAACAGACTGAAGTGCATTGCTATGACCTGTGTCTTACTTTCTTCATCTGAAAATCCTTCTGTGCAATCTTCTCCAGCTCTAACATGCTGTGCTTAGGTCTTTAGCACCCCTCTTGAATATCACTTGGTCCCTCATAAACAGAATCAGAGCAGGCTCCTGTATATTTTCTAGAGCTGTTCTAACTACATGTCACTGCTTGATAAATTTACAAGGCTACAAGTGCATCAGTTCCCATTTCCAGAGACAAGGGCTACAAAATCAGGGTGCTGGCCATCTTCATTCCTTCTGCAGCTTTGTGGGACATTGCATTCCTTATCTAATGGCTGTTGGTGTTCCTTGGTTGACTACTCCTGTGTTACATGACATCCTTCTTCCATCTTCTGCCTCATTGTATTTTTCATTAATAAGATCACCAATCACACAGGATTAGAATGCATCACAGCATGATCTTATGTTAATCCCCCTGGTATGACCTACAAATATCTGATGCCCAGACAAATTCATCAGCAGAAGACTTAGGACTTCAAGATGTCCTTTGGGGAGATACAATTCAAAGACCAGTGATGTCCTAAGATGGCATGCCACCATTGTGTGTAAATACGTTACCCTGATCTTTATAATGACCCACATTGTTTCCAATGTGATGAGACCATTTTAAATGAAATATGTTCTCGGAAAGCATCTTTTGTGTTTTCTCAACTTATAAGCACCAGGACATGACTGATTTGTCAACATTACTTCTTTTACCAGGTTTGGTTTTTAATAGTTACAAAGAAGAGTAAATCAATATTGTTCAAATAGAAAAAAAAAAAAAAACAAGAAAGGCACAAGTGGAAGCCGGAGGTGGATTGGCATGATAGCAGTGATGAGGCACTCAAGCATAGCACAGTTTTGAGAATGACACGGGCCAGAGCATGCTCCCTCGGCTGCATATCTGGCAGCTCTGAGTCAGAAGCTGACTTTACGAGTGAACACTTAAAACAAAAACCAACAACAGTGTAACTGATTTCAATAATATATTTTATTTAACCCAATGTAAACATTAGCATCTAATTAAAGTAAAAAATTAAAAGGACTTTTACACCATTTTGGGTTCTGCATCTTTAAAAATGTGTTTTTTAATAGTGGGATATCATAATTCAGCCATATGTCAAGGCAACCATATTAAATTATGGGGGAAAGATGTGCCCTAAATGATCTCCCCAGATCCCCCTGCCCTCACTTGTTCTCTACTTCACCATACAGGATGTTTTCCAACAGACCAGATGTTTTTGATCAGAGTGGACCTTTCCTGATGACTTGCCCTCAATGAGTAAGTTCAACGGTCTTTTGTTGTAATTTATAAGGTCTTTATTGGTTATTTTTCTACCATTGTTCATCAGGCATCACTCGTCCTAGTCAGCCTGAGTCTGTTGAAAATTGTCCACTACAGATGAGCCAGCTGGTATCAGAAGTGCCTGTGACACCACATCCAGAAACACAACATGCAAGTTACAGTCTGACAGCCAAATATGTCCTCTCAAATGTTAAGAGGAATTAAATGAAAAATTGCGGTGTAATTTGCCACTAATATAACTTCTCAAGCCTAGCTTCTGTTCCCCCTTATTTCTTGTTTTGTTTTTCTGAGCTCTTAACCTACTAACAATTTACTTTCTGTGACTGAGAAAAAAAAAGTCATTTAGAAATTGCTGATGTAAAACTAATTCAGCAACTGGAAAATTTCCCCACATTCTATTCTTCAAACGCTGATCTAGAACTCCAAACTGATTTAAAAACATGTATAAGGTTTGATTCAGCCTCGGCTTTTTATTCCTATAAACAAACAAAGAAGGTCCCAGTGAGTTTGATAGAAGACTCTGGGAAGCAAGCATAAATAATGACAAACTCACTCCTTTTCCCATGCATCGCTGTCACTCTACAAGTAGGCACTGTCCTTTGCCCCATGTGAGAGAAGAGGCTGGTCCATAAGCTGGCAGGGTTTTCTTCTCTGGAAGGGAAGGTTCCTGTGAGTCTGAAAGAATTCCATGGCACAGAAAAGCAACAACATATTCGAGTGGAGGAAATTGGCAGAAGAGAAAAATTTATGTCAGTGGAATCATCGGTATTTGTCAACGCCTGGGTCTCCCAGTTGCCAATCGAATTCACTGTGCAGCACTGAATGTTCAGATGACTGAAATCTGATGGATTATCTGTCATAGTTGGTACATGGTCATGAGAATCACTTATGACCCCCTGGACCACATAGTTAGTATCTGTTGGTTCAAACCAAGTGGGCATGGCTCCAAAGTCTATGCTCTTAGAATGTTGCTAAATGTCCTCTCTTCTGCCAGCTCATCATCGTGATTAATTCTCTGGGAAGTTTGTACTGCTTACCACCAGAAAAGCATACATTAGGATAAAGATGGATGATGCCATCCATCACAACCAGTGAGAAAGCAAATTATTTTGAAATGAATTACAATGTGCTGTGCCCTTTGACACAGAAAGAGTGTCATGTTTATTTTTTTCTTCATGTAAATAGCAAACATTGAAATAATGGTTTCATTGTCATGTTAAATACATTGTGATCTAGCTTATTCAAAAGCACCAAAGCTTGTCTTTTAAGAATATAGAGGTATAATTCATGTTAGAATCTCAATTAGTATTATGAGTGGTATGCTGTGCAGAAAGCATTATACTGATTTGAAATTTAAAACATTCCTGGCCACATTCCAACAGCTCTCTTGGCTACTAATGACTTGCTTTATGAGTAAATCTTGGCCAGATCTGTCTGTCTTTCTTCAATGACTTCTGCAAGCACAGTAACAAATATGATAGACTTTTTCCTTTGGAGTAACGTTGGGTAATTCTGTTTTTAGAGGATCTGGAAACTCTCAAAGGAAAAGGCATTATGTTGATGTTCACAGGTCTTCATGAAAGTAGGATATGAGTTGCTGTGTTCCATTTATAAGGATGCATTCTTGTGAGTGAGAGACAATCCCAAGGAGAAACTACATTTTTCTTCGTAAAACAGCTGTTGAGGCTACACTGTCCTATGCACTGGGTGTGTGCAGAACGGTTGAATGCCTCGGCCCATCAAGTCAAAACCAAATTCAGTGCTGTCAAGTAGATGCCTACTCATAGCGAGATGATAGGAGTAAGTTGAACTGCTTCTGTGAGGTTCAAAGACTAACTAGTTAGTAGAAAGTCTTATCTTTTCCCCAAGGAATGGCTGGTAGTTTTGAACTGCGGATTGACCTTACAATTAGTAGTCTGGATGGTAAAAACAAAAGCAAAAGCTATTTCCTTTTCTTTTTAAAAAGGTCATGCATCTATCCTTTCTCAATTTCCCCCTCAGTTATATAGAGGAATTCAAATAGCAAACAATGTAGGCATCTCTTTCGGCAGAAAATATGTGCCAGTTTCTGTGGCAGGTGCTGAGATTACAGAAATGAATATGACATGGTCTAAATATTGGCATAGCTTAATCTTTGTACAAGACAAGCAATTGCTCAGGCCATCTCACAGCAATTGGACATCTGTGTATGTATGGTGAGCCAAGGGTTTGCAAAGTCCAAGTTATGCCCAAATAACTTCCCTAATGAAATGTCACCACTGATAACAGCTTTCTGAATACCTCAGTGTCTCCATGATGTAACCTTTTCTAGAGAGCCTTTCAGCTTCACAACTGTGATCTTTTCTTTCTCTTCACCATCATACAGATCAAAAGAGAAGACAAAAAACTGGTCTCATTTCCTTGGGAACATGGTAATTATGCCAAACCAGGTTCACTGACAGTCAGTCCATTCAAGCTCCCAATGATTCCAAAGAATCGGGTAGAATTCCCCTCAATGTGTTTCAAGACTTGTAACTCTTTATGAGAGTAGACTGCATATTCTCTTTCCTCCTGGTAATCATAAACTTCATGAAGACCAAACCACATTATAGATCTCATGATTTTACTAGCGATTCAGTATTTGTCTATGGCCTGCTGTTGGCAAATGTGTCTGGTTCTTTAAGATTGTGCATCATAAATACATCTCTACTATATGGATATAGTGGCCTGATCCTCTCAGTCATGTAACTCCCAAAGCATAAGACAATTGATGAAGTAAAAGATGTGTGTATGTTGATTGCATATGTATGGATTGGGATATGAGTTGCATGAGTCCCCAATAAAATGATTTAAGAAAAAAAGTATGTATATATGTTATTTGTCTCTGTGTGCTTTTTGCTTACTTCCTAACTGATGCTAATTTTCTGGTTTATGTCATTAACAACAGCCATGATAAGTGGGTGACTTTCCAGAAGAACATCTTCCTTGCTCATAGATTGTGAGCCTATTAAGCTGAAGAGGAGAGTCTGGCAGGAACTCTCTCAGCAACAGCAGCTACTGGCACTCCTTGTTGATCCTGCTGCCTCCATCTTCACATGGCATCTTCTGCGGAATGTGTGTCCCTGTTAGAAATGATGAGGGTTAGGAGCAAATTCATTCTGTATATTATCGCCAACATGGAAACCCCTATTTCCAAACAGGGTTGCTTTCACAGATATAGGGGCTAGAACTTATATTTCTTTGCTAGGTGTGGAGTGGGATATGCAGTTCTATCCATAGCAGGGTCCAATCTTGTACCAGCCAACTAATCACACTGACTAACCAAAGAATTTATGTGCTTGATAGTGAAGCATCAGAACAGAAGCACCCTGAAGAAACATCATTTTTTTTTTCAATCATTTTATTAGGGGCTCATACATCGTTTTTCACAATATATAAATAAGCATACTCGTCAAGCACCCTCACATGTCCACTTCTATTATTGTTCTCCAATCGTCAACCTTTTTCCCTTTAGCCCTAATATCGGCTTATCCATTCCTTCCCCTCTTCCCCTGGTCTCTCCTCCCCTCCAACCCTCAATAGTTTATACACTGTTATTGTTTTGTCATATCGTACACTGCCCGACCTCTCCCCCAACCCACTCCTTTGATGCCCATCCTTCAAATAAGAGCTTGTGTATATATCCTTGCTGTTGGTTCTGTCTCTCTACCTGCCCTTCCCTCCACCCTTCCAGTATCTCCACTCTAACCATTGGCCCGAAGGGGCCCATCCATCCTGGTTTCCCCATATCTCCAGCTCCCCTCTATGCCAGTGTGACTTCTCCAGTCCATCTGGATTTGCAAGGTAGAGTTGGGACCATGATGGTTGGGGGACAGGGAGGAAGGCTTCAGGAATCAGAGGAAACTTGTATG